>CAJQZM010038225.1:0-21754 GCA_907164665.1 Colias nastes | reverse complement strand
ACACCATCATTTTTCTTTTTGTCATTGCGTACTAAGACCCCTGTAGAACCGCCATCCTGTTACAAATGACTCGAAATTTTGTGTCAATATCTCCCGGTCTATTAGCTATTGACGTAATTAAAAAATGTTGTAAATAAAAGTTGTTCCTCGAAAAACAATCTACAAAAATGGTCTGATATAATTTCTTCGTAAAATGATAAAAAAAAATTATCGAAAAATATAAATAGCTAGCTAATAGAAAATTAGGCCTAAAAAATGTAACATTTCAATGGACTATTTACTTCCATGATAAATGGGAATTGATTTAATTTCTTTTTTTTTATATGATACTAAATGTTGGGGCGATACGTTTAATTAATTGGATACGAGTTAGTACACTGTCAACACAACGATTTTCTTCTCATATAAATACTACGCTCATATCGTACAGTCGTACTTAATTAGTGATGAAGTAATTAACAAAGATCCGTTTTTCTCAATTATTATAATAAAATTAACATAGACAATAGAGTAATTTACTGCAATAATCGAATCATGTGTTTTTTCCAAAGTAGAGTCAAAGCAATCAATAAAAGTGAAAGTACTTTCGTAGAATTTTAATTTGTTTGCGGTGTCGAGTAAATATAACGAAGGTTAAACAGCTTGAGTAAATTTTGATTTAATTTCCAACGAAATAAGCATGGATTGTAGAAAAGCTCTAGACTAATTTTCCAATTACGGGAGGCATTACGAATATTTTAAAATAAGTGTATTTTTTAAAAAGCAACGTGTTTCTTATTGAGATTCCTTTGATTAAGTTATATAAATGGGTTGGGAATCAAATTATATTATTTTATTACCTTTTTATCATGAATTGTTAAAAAAAATATATTTTCTTTACTCTCAGACCTAGTTTTACATAAATTCATCGAACCTTATTATTTTTATAATACTATAATTATATATTATAGTGTCGAGTCCATAAGCCGACTCGACACCTAGCTCTTTTACGCATCTCTTTTACGACTTGTGAAAATAAGGGACGAAAATTAAAATTTGGTGGGACATTGTAGTAAATAAAAAGGAGAATAAATTTTTACTCGAAAATTGAAACAATAATAAATTATTTCGTTGCTTAGTTGTAGTGATTTAAATTTAAATTTCGAATAATTTTTTAAGTTTGTTCACGTTTATCATTTCAATTTGTTCTTTTTTGTATCTTTAGAATACATTTCATACATTTAAAGATTTAATAATGTATATAGTATTCAATTCTTATTATATTAATTGAAGTGTCGAGTACAGTTGTAATTGGGATATAATTTTAATGTCAATTATCTTCGTAACTTGATGTAAATGTTTTGGATTGTATTTTGTAACTGTGCCTTCTATAAATAAATATGTAGTTGCTGTAGATATACCATATTCGATATACGGAACTGTTTATTTAATTTCATCTTTTATTAATCATGTCCCAACCCCATAATTATGTAAAAAACAATATCATACTGATTGTAACTCAATATTTTACATGAAATTAGGATGAAAATAGGAAGCTTATCTATTCATCACTTAGGTAGTACATAAAATATCATTACAACCTACGCACATTGTTTGGAAAAATAATATTTACCTGGTAGAAACTTTTTATTATTTCTAATACCCAAAACAAACAGGTAGAAGTCAAACTATATCAAAGTTTTCGAAGCCCGTCTCAAAAGTTTCGAACATAAATAATTCGTTTCCCACAAATACTTTAACGTATTATTCTCAACGTAAAGTAAATAACGCACGCAATAATAACTCGATTACAATTTATTGCAATCAACGAGTTCAACACGCAGACAATTCATCGTGAGAACGAGGTCCCAATTCCGTGTTAAATCGTGCGACATACTGTGTCAATACAATTAAAACAAAAATCGACTGCCGTATATATCGTATATATCGTATCGATATTGCATGTTGCTGTGTTAATGATGAATTACGTTCCATGGTTTCGTATTATCTGTATTATTGTAGATACCTTATAACGAAGTCTATAAATTATCCTTTTCGATTCTGTGTGAAACAGGGTATTCCAAATTACATTAAATATAACACAAATGAGCGATACAGCTAATGTTGCAAGGAATTTGAACACACGGCACTTAGCCGGGTGTGTATTTTTATTCAAAAAACGAGGCATATGATCACCGTGGCATACAAACATAGCAGATGTTTCGCGTGATCGTCGTGTTTGCGGTTTTTTATAGAAAATATTGTGGTGTATTAAGGGGCCGTATCGATTTTAAGAGTGATTTTGACTTGTTTCTTTAATTCTTTAGGAGCTCGTTTAAAAAAACTAACTACTATGTTATATGAAGGTAATGGTATAATTTAAAATTCTCTAGAATATTCGATTATATAGATCTGCCGTAACAACGTTTGCGCTCCCGTATATAATCGAAAATTCTAGAGAACTTTAAATTATTCCATTTCTTTCATAAAACATATAATATGTATTTTTTTTATTGTAAATTTTTAAGCATTAACCTATCATTTAGTGTGTATTTTTTATTTTTTTTAACTCTGTTGTAAGAACTAGAAATTCGACGCCATATACGCATAAAATTTCATCAAAGTAAGGCTATTTTAACTTAGATGTTCTTTGAATTTTTCAATAAAAGTACATAAATTGCCTCGAACATATTTTAGGATGTCTCAGTGTCTTTACTGTTGTATATTTTATTAGAAAACTTCTTCTATTAAATTCCGTGTAAAATACAAAGACACGAACGTCCCGCATGGAAAAAATTGAAACACGCCTTAGGTTATTGGCTATTAAACAAACTGGACAATGAATATCAATAAATTGTCTCGAACGTATTTTAGATATTGAATGAATCTTTAATTTAAGATATCATCACACATTGTTACTAATTTAGTTTTGTTAAACGAGCTTCTAAAGAATTACAGAAACAAGTAAAAATCACTCTAAAATCGATAAGGACTCTTAATAGAAACGAAAAAACTTGCTCATAATAATTACATCTACACGGATTTAGCATATTTTAGGCAGTTTATTTTTATCGCACGGATCAACGACCTTTTGAAATAAGCACGATAGAGCCGTCAATAAATAAATAATCAATAGTGATAGATATATCTTAATATACCCTATTCAAGGTATCTATATATAAAGTTTGGTGGTTTTATTTCTATATAATTCTAAATTCTTTATATGATTACATAGGCGATAAAAATTTCATAAAATAAATATTATCATTGCATTGTTTATGTTTTAGCCTATATCGATCAGTAATATTTTAAGTAATAATACGATATAAGTTTAATTCACTTTGTAACCAAGGATGTGTAGAAAATACATACCTACTTAAATTACAAGACCATAGGAATATTATGTGTGAAATGTATAGACTTTATGACTGAAATGTTCTGCCTCTACCATTTCCTTATAGAGTTATATTAAAATTATTTTTCAATATTTAATAGAAGTAATTCTTTCCTGCAGTAGAGTCAAGAGTGTAATATTACATGCAAAATAGTTGCTCGTCCGGCATTGTGTTCTTTCTTTTGTACAAACCTTTTCCTGACAATAGGAAATACAAAAATACAGTTCGGCATAAACGTTCCAACGATCCGTTTTATTTCTATAGATAAACTGTCACTTTTCTTACCAGAAATCAAACGCACATGTTATTACGAAAGACATACAAAAAGTGTGTTCAAGGCAAGTGATAGGTATTCACATGTCTTATAGAAAAAGGAGACAAGCATCACAGCCCACCTGATGCTACCGTCGATCATTATAAGTATAACAAGCAAGAGGTATTACAGGTGTGAGAGTAACCGGCCTGTAAGTGACATAATATGTTACTATAATATTTTAGAGAAAGTCAGTAAAATGTTCATATTAATCACGTCCAAGCAAATCTATACTAATATTATAAAGCTGAAGAGTTTGTTTGTTTGAACGCGCTAATCTCAGGAACTTCTGGTCCGATTTGAAAAATTCTTTCGGTGTTAGATAGCCCATTTATCGAGGAAGGCTATAGGCTATATATCGTCACGCTAAGACCAACAGGAGCGGAGCAATGCGGGTGAAACCGCGCGGCACAGCTAGTATTGTAATAAAAGAAGATATATCAATATAGGTTTTATTACTTTCCAAATCCTGTAATTATTTATCAATTGTAATATTTTCGTTTGTCTTCTCGAATAATTTTGACATATAAAACTGTTAATGAGATTATATTTTTAATGCTATAACTAGGTACCTGAAATAAACGTCTAAATATAACATTTTGTACTAGTTATTTAAAATAGTTTTAAAAGTGTGTTTTCCGTATGGATAAATTAATAAAGAACTCTTATCTCATGTAAAACGTTAGTCAAGAAATAGAGATTGTATTTTTAATAAATTATGCAGGTATTAAAATTTATTCTTCAATATATTTTCTATTCGTTTATGCTGTGGTTTATTCGTTTGAGAAGTGTCGGTGTACATCACTTTTAATGCATTTCAAAGTGTTCTGACACTGAGTGCCACTTACTACAGCTTTCAAAATTCTCTCCCTTTGACTTAAAATTAATTAACTCTTAAAAATTCTTGACCACGATTTTATAATTTTTAAGACATTTTATAGCGGATGGCCATGTAATACATTATGAATATAAAATCCTTGGATAAAGAAGATCTTTAAATCCGAGTTTTATAAGTACTTGGCACAAATTTGTGTCTATTGTGCCAACTATGCCGAAGGTATACAATTAAAGTGAACGCTTTCAAATTGGAGTAACTGTCAATGTCCTATTAAATTGAGCCAACTTGTAATTAACGTGAAGACAAAAGCAAAAACGAAGCGAAACTTTAATGACGTGAGCAATGTTAAATACAAATGGACCTAGCTTGCTGCCAACTATTTGAAGTGGTCATTTAAAAGCTTCTTAACTTTACATTGAGTTTATAAATTGAACAATGCTAATATGAAATAACGTAGTTTAAGACTGATTTAATAAGATTCTGTGTATATGTTTGTTTACTGGTCTTGCATGCTGAATTTACTATCTACAGATATTAGGAGAATTGCAAAAAATATGCGATATTGAAATATTTATTTCTTTATTTTATTAATATAAGTGCCTTGTTAATCGATAGGTTAATATGAATGATCATCGTTATTGTTTATAACGTAGGTATATGACGTACTATCTGTACATAATAATGCTGTCAGGTGTCAGACAATTTTTAAGGTGTTAAATATGAATTTTGGCATTGGTGCGATATAATGATGGTAAGCGGAGCCAGGACGGATCGCTAGTTGTTTATCAAAGTGCGTTGAACATTTGTAATGCTTCATGCTCACAAACAACATCCACTTTCTTTTAAGTTAAGTCGATAGAAAGCAGCGGAGAACAAAGAAAGCGTTAAATGTGTATGTGATAAAGTACAGTACTCCCAAACTGATAATGCGCATAGAAAAATTCGTCACTGTTCGGCAACTGTCATATTCCCCGAGCCTCCGAAGACGATATGTATATAGAGTGGTTAAATGTATTTTCTTCATGCATAGTTTATTAGAATTATGAGTTTTATTGTGATTTTATGGTAAAAGAGATAAGTAACGAAATTTGTTTCGATAATTCAATGTAAGTTAATAGCGAGGATAAGCCACACGATTGCGAATATATATTTGTTGTATTGATTTACTTGGAAAATTCTATACTTAGAACTATTAAAGTGTCTTACTGAAGCTGGCGTAATGATGGATATATGGAAGTTTAAAATAAGAAAAAGTTTATATTTAAAAAAATGATTTTCAAACACTGGTTTACATTTAAATTGTGAAGTCTAATCATTAAAATCTCAGTCCAAAGGATTTACAGGATCAGGGATTATCTCTATTTCTGATATCGTAGAATGATCAGAACTTTCATTATGCTCTTATTAATTTTCACTTTCCCCACTGCTATCTGCTACCTGTGTAAATAATCATTTTACCGGAAAATTCAACTTTGAAACAAAACTAAGAAGGGTATGTAACAGCAGCTCTATATAATTCCATACAGAGATAATACGTGCGGTCACCACCAATATATATAAAGACGACTGACGGATTTTTGAATATTTTGACTGACAGGCTACCGTCACCTATCGCTCGAATTGTTTTCGATTGTGTATGACTCTGAATTGACTCCTATTTGTTTCGAACAAGGTGCAAGATGCAAGTGCATTGTTTAGGGCACTTGCGATTCAATGATTCGGGGTGATTCGGGTGTTTCTGAAAATACGATAATTAGCGAAGATCTGCATGCGCATTATTAATTTTGGAGTACTGTAATTACCTTTACAATTTACATGCACAAGTTTACACAATTATCTTTTATAATTGAATATTTATAATCGGCTAATTCGTAACCTTTGTTTCGGTTCAGCACTTGCAATATTTATGAAATATCCATTGATTCTGTTAATACGTTCCAGTTTTTGAAAAGTGTATGTAACTTATTATATAATCGGTTTTGAATTTTAGATAATTTATTTGTAAAGAAAATCTAAAATATCGCATCAAAACTTGACTGGTTTTACTTTTACTTTTAATATGTAAAATGTATAGGTACCTCAGGGGTTTATTGGCACCGAACCAAGAATAGTGATGGACGGCGTGACAATTAAATTACAGTTTTTTATATAATAATTTTGACCACGTTTATACGCTGTAGTATTAAAGTTAGTTGCAACATATTTCACTGTCTTTACTACTAAATAAATATATTGAAATGTGGGAATGATGAAAAAATGAGTAAAGCCATAAAAATTTCAAAACTGTGTATAAATTTATCAAAGTGCAATTTATTTTATATAAATCATATTTGTGCCATATTTCTACTACTGATTCAAACAATCAAATAAATAATGGTAGAGTCCCCCAGCCTCGAAATTAATGATAATATATCTAACTAATGTAAAATCATATTATATAGATTAAAGAGGAGAACTCTTATGTTTTTGTATGTATGTTTGTAATGCTTTCACACAAAAACTACTGAACCAATTTTAAAAATTCATTCATCAGCAGAAAGTTAAGTTACATTTTTCCTAGCCACATAGGTTATATTTTATTTCGTTCTTATCTCAGATCAGCCAGGTGGAGCCGGGCGAGCGACTATAGTTATGCATAATGGCCATATTTGATGATTTTATATTGTTTAAATAAAAAAGCTACTCAGATTTATTTATTACAATAATAACACGGGTATCTACACCTACAAGGACACAACTTGTGAGATGATATATAATATACAATATACATATACAACCAACCACGGCTTAATCTCCATTTAGGTATACATTAAAATAAGGCTCATTTTAGTATAGGCCATAATTAAAATTGTCTGAATAACTTTTTCAATATGTATGAAAGTACGTTTTCGCTTGGAAACAGTAAATGAAAGGAAATTAAGATTAACTCTACCATGAATCAGGATCCGGCTTCCTAATAATGAAGTTTTTATAAATGACTTCAATTTGATTTTAATTATAGCGAAACATCAAATGAACGACTTGAAATTATACAAGTATTTGAAAGCTTGTGTACTTATGTATTAAATTTGGATTTATTTAAACTCAGTAATTTGAAATGCTAAATGAAATTACATAGTTAAAGCTTTCTACGTAGAAAAATGCTTTAAGAGTAAATCGCATTCAATATAGAAATACTCCATTAAAACAGAAATCGAATTTGCAAGAAAATATTATGTAAAGAATTATAAAATATGAGATGTATAAAAATAACATTTCTATATAATTATGCAGTGTATTATTAAGGTCTATATAAAACGCATAGCAAAATCTTAAGAAAATGTGAAGTATAAATTGTTGAGAGCTTCTATTGTCAAGCCAAAACATTTTATTTTCTGGGGAATGTCTCGGAATATAAAAAGAAAGCGCAAAGCAACCGGACAATAACGATGCAAACTAAATTTGCCCAACATTTGAGAAATAATATTCTACGTTATTAACAGACATAACATTAACATTTAATCAACGTCAAACGCTCTATTGTAATGTAATAATTGTGAGAAAATAGTTCATCATTCACTTCGCCAACGCAAAAAGCTTTGAGTTTATTACACAAAAAAGAACGTATCTGATCTTTTGTTAGATTTCTCTT
Source organism: Colias nastes (assembly GCA_907164665.1). NCBI lineage: Eukaryota > Metazoa > Arthropoda > Insecta > Lepidoptera > Pieridae > Colias > Colias nastes. The sequence goes on along the minus strand of CAJQZM010038225.1, from coordinate 13,598 downwards.
TATTTGACCACCAACTTCAAGCTTCATAGCCGACGCCATTGAACCCGTTTAGGGTTCGGTTCTAATAAAAAACTAAATTGAGCGGAAATGAAATAACGTTAACCGGTTTTTCTCCGGAGCCTTGGAAGTTAAGATTCCTGTCCCTACATTTTGTAAAAAAACCAAAGGTGGCCTCCTTTAGTCTGGTAGATTACAAAAGGCTTAAATTATTATATAGTCAAATATATCTAATGTATATATAATTCAATGTTTCTTACTTCTTACTTTTCTTGAAAAAGATCCTGTGTGATGTAGCTGGTATAATGTAGGTAAAGCTTTTTTGTCATGTGGGTGTATGCCTGTAATCATAATGTTGGAATGCGGTTTGGAACAACAATAGTTGTCCTGCTTATACAAACCTTATAGTCAGGATATATTTAAATAACATGGAGTAGAAATAATTTCATTCACTATTATTGTATTAAAAAAATCTAAGATAAGAATTTCAAAGTTGTTTCAACATCCTGCGATATATAAATCGCAGTTAATGATATATTAAAACATTGAAAACCAGTTTCTAATATCTACAATGTAAGTACATAGAGCGGATGTCTTATCTCAAATCTCAGGACCGGCTCTAGCACTTTTCCGGTGTGAGCAAACCTTAGCTTTAAAACTTTAAGATTAAACTTAAAATAAATTATTTTACTCTAATTATTATCAATGTTGATAGTCTGAACAATGGCTTTTTAATTTTGAGTGACTTTGTAATTTATAGATACAATATCTAATTTTAAAACATATGAGCATGAATGTAGTTACGTTATTTTAAGAATACCTAATCAGTGCCATGTTATGAAAGTATAAAAACATTATATAGATATATATACTATATAGATATTTACTTTATATATTATATAGATATTTACTTTTTGCATTTTAAAATAGAAAAAAGACGAATCTCTTCGATCTTATTAGAGACAGTGTTTTTCAAGCAATTCATAAATATAACAAAAAAAGTATTTCAAGTTTACGTTCAGTGCGCTACCTTGCCCACCGCGCAGAGCCGGCCCTGCTTATCTATAGCTCCGCTTCCGGTGTCAATGTCTTTAAAGCTATGGCTTAGAATTACGAACAAAAACTCTATATATCTTCATTGGAATTAGGTTTCGTTATGAAATAATTTATTTTACATTTTTGTAAGTATTACTATCTATTTGCAAATTGAATTTGGTCTTCTAATAAAAGGATGTGAAATTATAAAAAAAGTCATTTAAATTTTACAATCGCCTGTTTATTCCTTCCCATGTTTTATTTCTATAAATTTTATATTTTTTTACATAAAATATTCACATACATTAACTTACATCGATTAACATTCATCGTGCATTACATTAATACATATTCGTAGTTATATTTATACTTTTTGTAACATTAGTGGGAAAACTTCTTTGGATACTTTGTTATTGTGAAATTCTTACCACAACATTAATTACGCATTTATGCAACATCTATTTAAATATCAACATTCAGGATACAATATCAATAATCATTAAGTATATTATTTATTTGGCGATCATAATATTTAATACCTTTCCGTATCACGTTATAATTTACACTTACTTCCTTCATCTAATCAGTCGTGGACCCGACGCATCCGGATCCAATTTAACTTTCCACTACCTAGTTTTCTAAATAAATTATATAATACAAAATCTATATTACTGATAACATATACAAGTATTTACATTTTGACTCATAATTACAAATATATTTGTATATATATTACGTTATGCTAATAGTTTTAAACATCAGTTGCACAGCCATCGTGAAAGCTCTCTTCTGATGGCCTAGTTATAGTTAGCACTCTCTTTAAGGCCGATACTGGAGGAAGTACGGGAGGGGCACGTTGCCAAACACGTAACGTTCGTGCTGAACCTACCGGTAATCCGTAGTCAGGGGAATAAGGAGCGTCTCCCGATGTCGCAGGCACTGTTGTTAAAGCATGCGATCTCGGGAACGTTCGACTCGTATATCCTAGTTCTTCTTGAGAACCATTCACGCTAGTATTTTCAATTATAGGAGTTCGATCATTATAATATGCCGGGATGGCTGAACTAACTGCACGGGCCAGATTATTTGCTTGGTTCATTTTAATCTGGTCCCATAGCCCAGAAGGATAAAGAGAATCTGATGCTTCGCGTGCATATTCACCGCTACCAGGACGTGCTGCGCTGTCTGGCCTTGTATCATTTATAAGATCAGGATTAATACCTCCGGAAACCGTTGGAGATACTGCTACCGTCCCTCCTGTGGTGACAATGCTGCCTCGACCGTCGTAATGGTTCGTCGTATAAGGAATATCATTTGATCGAGGTGGTTTAATTACTGAATTACATTTTTGATCATCATAATTTGGAGATTCTTGTCTATTTGCTAAAACTGCTACATGCGGTCTATCCGTAACAGTTGGGTGCACTTCATTTCCAGATACGACTCGATCTAAGGTATTTGGTGTTTTACTCTCACACACTGGTGTAGGCCGAAACCGAACAAACATAATAAGTAATCCCAATGAAATAACGATAACGACTAAGAACAATGCCGCCCCCAAACTAGCAATTTGAGCGCTACCTAAAGACGCCATTCCAGCTGCCATCTGAGTGACGTGGACTGTAAAATTTGCCTCGGCACTCCCGCCTTTATTGTCTGCGACACAATAAAACTCCGATGAGTCCGATTCTTGTGTATTAGTCAAAACTAAAGATGATTTCTTTTTAATATCACCGGCTTCATAAATATATATTCTTTGATGGGAATTGAAATTACTTCCATTTTGCAATAGTCGACCGTTCCAATACCAATTAATGTTAGCACTTGGCACAGCTTCCGTTTTACATACAACCGTCGTATTTTCTCCAACAGTTGCCTCAACGTGTCTGCTGATGGGTAAAATTTCTGGCTTACAAGCAAATTCGTCTAGCGACAGATCTGAAAAGGCTTTTTCTGCTAATCTAGGTGGTGATGCACAAGATGGACTTGAGAATAACTTATGATTCGATAGCCACATTTTAAGGTCTCGCAAGCGACAGTCGCAAATCCATGGGTTGTCGGATAAATCGATTACCCTTAATTTTTCAAGCTTTTCCAAAGAACTTAACGGTAAATCTCGAAGATTGTTGCCATTTAACTTTAAGGATTCCAACGAATGTAAGTTTCTAAACACGTCAGCTGCTATATCTCTGATTTCACATCGTGATAGGTCAAGTTTGACTGCGCTGCCAAGGTTACTAAGAGCGTCAGAATGTATTTTTAAAATGGGATTATTTGACAGGGTGAGATCCCTGAGAAATGGAGCATCCTTAAAACTACTAGAAGGTATTTGTGTTAGCAAATTATTTGAAAGATCCAATTCTACTAAATTGGTTAGACCTTTAAACGCTCGGTCATTTATTTGACCTATATTACAGCTTCTTAAATACACTCTTTGTAAGTTTACAAGTCCCGTTCTTGCAAAAGCCTCCTGCGGAAGTATTTGCAAATTATTTCCCGAAAGGTCGAGCACTTGAGTAGCTGGGTCGACAGGTTCGGGCACAGTGATTAGAGCCCGATCCACACACTCCACAGTTTGTTTACCACCCTTCCATTTACATACACAGACAGCAGGACACGATCCAGGGGGCGCAAAAGCAGCCGAAATCGTTTTCAACATAATCACAGTCACAACCACTATTAGCCACTTCATTTTGATTTATTTTAAAATCCCACTATAAATCATTCTTTAAACGTTTATATTCACTTAACTAATCACTGTTGTTATATTTATTTTAAAATCCTGAAGGTCCGAAACTTAGATACCTAATGTACAGATATCGTATAAAACCGTATCACATCACTACTCGTGAAAGTTGGTGAGCGCCGCATCACGACACAATGCGCTCTCACGAAGGTTGTGAATCAACTGAGAGGGAGGTATCGTCTACGGTCTAAGTAAAACGCGCTACACGCATGCGCGGCGATAGCACCCCACGCCCCGCTCTGCGGCTTATCCACGGCCACTGAGTTGAGTAGCCATACTCAGCGTGTTGAAAGAATTCCAAAAGTGTAATTTTCTACCTGGCTGTGGCCGCGGCCGACAATCCCACTCGCCAGACCGTCACGTTCATTCATAAATACCTGAGTCTGTGTGGCTGTTGGTGGGAGCGATAGTTACAATAAAGAGCGAGAATGTAACAATGCCACGCTAGGTCCGTTTAGACGCAAACCGTTTCGATTGTTATGCTGTACAAATTTTTTTGTTAAACTCACGTCGAGGCTTACCTTCAGGTAGAGAACTAATTATTAATAATGGATAAGGACAGCAGGTAACAACAAACGGCACAGGATGTGACACAATAGACACTTTAGAGGCTATTTCATTCACAATATTCTTGAAAGGAATTTATTTTGTTAATTTGAGGACACGTAGGGATTTCTCGGTAAATATGCAGTACCTACATATATTCAAGATTTGGTTGCATATTCAAACGTACAATAAAGGTAGTTAGAACATTATCATAAAATAATTTTCGTCGTTGGAAACTATATACGTCATATATATACTAGCTGATTTAGTACGGTTATCTTTTAAATTGTTATGAGTAATAATCACACATGCAGCTATTAGAAAAACAATGCACCGGGCTATGGCACGCGGCTGGCACGCTCCGCCATGTGTCCTTATGTGGCCCGTCAGCTGTCTCTGCACCTGGATAGGCAGACTCGTGGCGAATACCTATCATCCAGATGGCATTTTAGTACGGCTTCCGTCATTACCGTCACTTAGAAAAACAACAATGGCATATGTATTGCGCCCAAGAAAAAAAACATTTCACCAAATGCATTACATAAAATTCGTAAACAAGTTTTAATAAAAGCAAACTGTAAACAATTAAATACAAAAATAAACTAAAACGCTTGGACGATCTCATAGCTGTTTGGATGATCGTTATAACAACAACCATTGAAGAAAACGGAAGCAGAATAATAAACTGAATCATTTATCGGTATTGTGAATTCAGATTTTCAAACATTAAACTTAAAACATGTATAAGAAACGTAAATTAAATCTTACATTTATATTTCACGAAAATTTAACTGAGTAGAATTATTATTTAAAGCTACCATCTGTATGATCTTAAGCTTTTAAATGAGTAAAGCGTCAACAATATAATTAACAAACGGGCACAGGCGTCCCAATTTAATGCTTATGAGCTAGTTCCGGCGGTCACCGCTCGCGACAATGCCCATTATCCTCGAAACTTAATCTTTGCTTTTTAAGGAAGTCTTAATTAGGTGCAGCAAACGTTATACTACATGTGTATTTAAAAATTGAGATTTAGGTTTACTATTAATTTTGATTAAACATATGAGTGCTCTAAGTACCTATATATTATAATATATTAATTTTATTTTAATAAATAGCTTTACCTTGATTTTATTTTGAACAATTTGGTAATAAAAAAAATATCCTAAATTGCTTCAATGAAAAACAAAAACTAAATTGACTTCAAAGATTTAGAATGAAATTTTATCTTATCGCTGGCAATAAATAAAATGTGAACCTGGCGCACCAATTTATTTGTTTGTTTTTACCAACGAGCGGCTGATACTGATCTTTGAAGACGTTGAAACCCCATTAATTAACAGCCGGAGAGCACAAACCCAAATCACACACACCGATCACCGACACCGATCGTATTCTAACGTGTTGTGTATAATCTAAATAAGGTCATTTAAGATTAGCCCAACCATTGGAATGGAAAACTGACTGCCCGATACGATCAGCTACGGCGCCACTATGTGGATAAAAAAATAAAACCATAGACTATGGCCTCATACAATTGCTTTTAAATATCGAAGTAGTGGCATTCCCTAGAACGGAACTCATCCATCTTGCTGACCATTAAAGTATCATGATCGATAGAGTATAATATGAAATATACACTATAACACTTACTAGGCACATTAGGATGCATAAATTATATAAAAGTAGTATCGCTACATTTCTCTTGAAACTAAAACGATGCCAATTAATCTTGCAGAGACCAGATACAAACTCTGACGAGACAAAAAAATCGGCATAAGTTCCATGCAAATAAATATTCCTGCCTTCTGTAACGCTTGATTGTTTATTTACACACGTGATAATTTAAATTCAGTGCCAGATTTGATGTAAAATATATTATACTAATTACAGCGGTTCAAAAGTTACACGAAAGTCATGCTAACTTTTAATTGTACCTATTGTAGGTAATTCAGGAGTAAATGAATATTCAGAACACAGTTTTAGGTACAAGTTTATTTGGTAATGACTGGTGAATTGTGTCATACTCTAATTCATCTTTTTGATGAACGAGTGACTAATGTCGCTTGTTAAAATTTTACTTTATAGGATGTGGGTTGAATCATCACCAAATATTTTATTACTCTAAAACGTTACGAATTATATCTATGCAATGTCGTTAAATTCCGTGTTACAAAGCGATAGCCGATATGCCACATGAAGCTTATAAAAGAAAACGGGGACATTGAATAAAAATTAGGTAAAGGCAATATACAGGTAGGGTGAAAGAGAAATATTTGCAATTCTCAGCACAAAAGGTATACAAGGTACCGATGCAGAGAACAAAATCAACATCCTTCGTCTCACGTCACGTATTTATAATCCCCTATCCGCTTCCTGCTTTTTGTACCTTTCGGTCCGCGGTTAATAAAAGAAATGAGCCCGAACTGGCATCTATTGTTAATTTCAAAAAACAAATAAAGTAGTGAATCACATTTTATTATCAAATTCAACGTAAAGATATTACGGGCAAGTGACCATACTAATTATGGAAACAAAGCATTTTAACTCATAATATATGAAACAAAATCATCGTGTCTGGTATAATAAATGGCAAAATTTATTTATTAGTTTTTTATTTATTTATTAATCATAATATTATGTTATAGCAAATTTTATTATTTTAACAAAATATTTTCTCATATACAGTTAACATAGAATGTGTCTCTTAATGTTTCTCATTTATACTAATTCGTGAAAATTTCATACACACACTACCTAAAAAAGTTTATTATGATGCCCGGCCACCGTGGCTCGGGTAAAATTGCGCTCCAGTCCTCAGTTGGTACATTAAGCGGGAAAATGAGTCGCATTTTTGGTGAACAAATGCTGTCACTATAGTCCACTTTAAATATTCACAAATTTCTCCCTAACCGCGTGTAAACTTTAAACTACACTAACAGAGAAAATGTTGGTAGCATCCGTGTCTCATGCAAATCACGCCACATTCTATTCCCACGCGCAATTTCAACTAATAATAATATGCACGCGGTAAAATTGAGATTGTTTAAATCAACCCACGTCCTTTATAAAATCCTGTATCAAAAATAATCCACTTCGTTACGTACTTTCCAAAAGTTAGAGATCCCATTGAAGCCAATGAAAATGAATTTCTAATTCGGCGATATTCGCACTGAGTCGTATAAATTTCCACCCTCTTCTTTCTATATTGATCTGCAGAAGTGACTAGAAACACATACTTATCATGAAGGGATATTTTATCGATATTTACTTTTGCTTATGAACTTAACATTTATAGCGAACATTAAGTCGACGTTATCGTTGAATTTTGTATGAAGTGACGAAAACGTGGTCTAGATTGCTGCTCCCTCGTGACCTTATTGAACCTCTAAGAAGGTTCAAATAAAACTCTATCACTGAAGGAACTTTTTAGTAAGCATTACTATTTATTTTAAATATACGGTACAATTTAGTGATAACTTACATATTTTATTTTCTTTTGACAAATTTTATTTTACCTGAGGCTGAACATGAGAACACAGCTCTCTCAAGTATGCAACGCAGTAATTCGTGATACCTAGTATTGTTATTAATGGGACTAAAAATGGTGCTCTACATTTTTCCCTGTTTAATACATACTTTAAAAAATAAGAGCGTGTTTGCCGAGCATATGTGTTAGAAGTGAAACTTCTTTGGTAATGCCATGACGCGACCTTGAAATATTACTCTCAACGCGCCTAAAGAAGTTTCACTTCAAAATTAAAATTCTACACGTCCCAATTTTTTTGGTACCCTTTAAAGGGGTATCTATTTTGTTTTTTTATAATGTTCCAAGTACATAATACATATATATGTAGATTGTAGAGTAATGGGATATACATCATATAAACATACTAAATTGTTCAATTTACGGTCTATAATATGTCTTCGCTGTCGCGCTTGTTACCTACTTAGGGGAGTTAACATATTATTCATGTTATGACACACTATTCAAGACTTATCTGCATTTAAAACGGGTTCTATTTACATACGCCCATTTTTATTATGACTCAGTGATATCGCCACAAAGCCGGCACAATGATAAACCGCAAAGGTAGGTAGGTTGAATAGACAGGTCGATACAAGTTTTAACAAGAACTGATATGAAACTTATACGTTGACTCACACGGACTAGAGCTTACGACAGGATGTCTCTTGTGTTTATGCTAAATAAAACTCGTATTCGTTCCTTTAGCGAATTAATCTCTTACTTATAGAAATATTTTTAAAACTTTAATATTCTTATGCATATGATATAACATCACTGAAATAATTAATTATCAATATAATTTCATATGTTCTAGAGTAAACCGAATAGTAGAGCTTACATTTTTTTAACAAAATTATTTAAACTACGTACACTCTTGTTAATCACTAAAATTTTGAAATGGAAAAGATATACTGCAGCATTACCTTAATATAAGATTTTTTAAGTTTTCATGAAAAATTCTTCCCGGGGCATTTATCAGGAATGGCTCTATAAGTACATTACAATCAAGAAATACTTTAAACGGTTAATTTTTGAAAGCTAATTTATTATAAGTAGGTATGAAAAATAAATATCTCCACTATAGTCAAAGGTTGTTTGATAACAAATTAAAATCAATTAATGTTATTTTCCGCTTCTTGGCGGTACTCTTTCAATTAATTATTACTCTACCTGTAACGCGATACATAGTTGTGACCTTGTCAAGCCTCGTGAAATAAATATCTATTGAATACATGCTTAGATACACCCGTAATAGTATCGATCCACGGTCCATTCATAAATTAAGATTCTTTTAAATGAAGTTAAAAGGGAAATGGTGTTGGAATGTCAGTCGCGGCATTAAGTCCTTTTCAAAGCTTCGCTCGGCGCTCGGTCGCAGGAAACCGGTGCTTACTAACAACAAAACCAGCCAGTCGCCCATTTTGTGAGAAGAAATGCATAAAAATTTTAGAATTAAGCAATCTGAGTTATACAATGCATAATAAATTTTGTAAAAACCACTAGCACGTACTCTACGATTTCGATGAGGTAAGACCAAATTTTTAATGCACTGTCTTTTTAAATTTTATATTAGGTATATTCATATAATTTCCTTTAAAAAATATACTTATACTTTAACTACAGCCCGACAGTCAAACATTTAATTCAGTTGACTTCAATTGTATTGGCTCAAAACAATTCGATGTAGGAAATAGTTCGTCACTTAGTAGGAACGGGAATAACTAATCAGACACAGTTTTGCGTGGTTTTGCTGTTCCCTACCGATTAATTAATAGAACTAGTCTATGCTTCTCCCAACGATAAAAAATATACAGCTTCGATTCGCTTATGACAAGACGAGCTTGTGCCATCATGCGCACAATGAGACACCCGGATTATTCGTGGACTTGGAGCAGGTAATATTGCGAGGGATGCACCCTAGTAACAATATTTCTTTCATATCGATGTTTTGTAGTATATTTTTCAATTACACATCACAAAATATTTCATTTTTATACCGATGCACATATCCTACCACTGAATGTAAGGAATTACGTCTTCAAACATGGAAGGCTTACATTAAGCGATAGAGTATAATAAAAAAGATGCTTTACATTCCATAAACCATCATAACTGCGCAGTAGAGAGTTTAAGTAAGGCACGTCATTCATAACAGCATCGATAAAAATAACAGAAATCTCTAACGAGTGAGCAATATCGCAGCGCCGGTATGTGATTGGCGCGTGGCGTGGGCGGCTGCATAATGAACCGGAGGCAGAGGGAGGGCGGGGGACGGGTCGGGGGGCGAGGGAGGCCTGAGGATGCCGTCGCGTCATGCGGACTCCGCTTACCGCTAGATTGGAATTCGCGCCAGCCTCGTGCCTTCAAACCCGTCAACGTCTGTTACAGGATATTGTTTGTCGTCAAACATATTACGTGCAACGAAGACCTAAATTAATTTCTTTTTAAGCCTCCTTTATCATTCATAGATTAAAAAATATGAAAAAATTCAAAACAATGAAAAATTTACTAAATATGTTATATGGAAGCAGGTATTGAAAATTAGTAGTATAGCAGATATAGTATTACACGTCCTTATCTTTAATTGAAGATAAAAAAAATACCTACCTACTTACATCTTAGATAAAGGTAAGCAAGTTATACATATCTAGATACAAAATTGATTTCCAAAATTGTCCGCCCCTACAATTCAAATTTGAATCCAATACTACCTGTCTTCGTGGACACGTGGGAGAGCAATGTCTTGCTGCAATGGGTTAGAATCCATGTCGCAAGATAATAATTATAAACTAATGTTAATTCAAATTAAAAAATTATTAATTGTGTAATTGATACTAACACTTTTAAAGACTATACTAACAAAATATGGATGTGTAATCTAAATTAAAATACATACCTAAATGAAATAAATATACAACAGACTATTTCCAATCTTCGCTTGGTAATAGTTACCAGTTAACTGAAACTTAATTTCGTGTCAAACAGTTGAATCTGAGCAGTATAAAATAAAAACAGAAAATGAAGGTTTCGATTTTACGAATGGCCAGTCAAAGGAGGGTTCTGTGCGAGGTACCTACTTTTCTCCTCGATTGCGGCGCCGCCGTTTCCGACCGCCTTCCGCCGAGCTTCCTCACACAACTCAATATATCTGAATGAACGTTATCATTTATGTATTCCGTTGAAATATTTACCCGACTGCCAAAGAAGGAGGGTAATGTTTTTCGAGTGTATGTAAGTATGTATGTATGTCTTTTCCTTTGTGACCACCTGTAGCCTAAACGGCTTGATGGATTTTGATGTATGAGGTATCGTTAGATTTGTCTTGATTACGGGAGTGTCATAGGATACATTTTATCCTAAAAGTCCCACGGGATAAAGACATAATAATATTTTTTCTAAATGTCCCTTTTAAAAATATGTATGCGGTATCATTAGATTCATTTCAATCACTCTTTTTTTAGTGTGCAGTCGGGTATTTTGTTTTTTTAATAATTTACTTGTTAATATTGACGCTTAAATAACGTTTTACCAGGTGCTCAGGACAATTTCTAATAATAATTCATGGAATTCCCTTTACATATTACTTAATGTTATTATTTATGTTATGATGCTCTTGGAACAATCGCTATGTAAGTTATGTAACCGAATTGTATCGCAGATCTTTACATAATCTAACAGGCTTGGCATTACTCATGATAGCTATGCGATGATCATGCACGCGTTAGGGTAGACCGCATAGAAATCAATGACAATATATTCCAGTTAACGTTATAGTCTGTGGTATGCTATATGATTGCAAAGTGTCACTGGCTATGATTACATTTGAATTTACACTGACAAATTCAACCGGGCTAGCTCTATTATCGGCTTGAGTATAAATTATGTTATCAAAGTGGATTTTCGACCTGAATGCATAATATGTAACTTTAGTAAAACATATATTTTATTGAAACTTTTATATTGACTTATAATGCGACTCTTTTCAAAAATTTCTATAGATAGGTACTACGTTTCTAAGAGCAGCATAATTGAATGACACAAATATTTCCATTAACATTACTACACTGTTACATTTCGTTCATTCATTTTGTTAAAATCCTGACAAAATTAATTTTTACACGTAGTCAAATGAAAAACACTCCCAAATATCAACTAATATTGAAACATGATACCCAACAAGTAATAAAATTCGCGATGAGAACAAATTCTCAAATCATAGGCCCCTCTCTAAAAATAATTTAGAAAATGGAAAAATAAATACTTCATGAGAATAGTAATTAAATAAAGAACAGTCGCACAATTTCAACATCGTTTAGGTGAAATCCCATGAGGTAGGCGTAAATCGGATTAGATTCGTTCTGTGAAGCCAAATGTTGTAGGCATCAGAGCGAAGAAATGATTTGCAAATATATCCATAATATTTACAAATAATTTGCGCTGCTTCAAAGCAAATTCAATAAGAGTAAGAGTATCAGTAAGAAAAATGGTAAATGATATGAATAAAATAAATAAATAAAATAAAGTTTATTGACTCAAAAAACAAAAGCACAAGGTGTATACAGATCTTATTTGCAGGTACATACATTTTTATTTTCCAATAAGATATGTGTATTATTTCAATCTTGAAAAATCTTCGGCTCTTTATTAAATATGTAATGGATTCATATATTTTACGAAGTATTATTATATTATAGCTAGATTCAATAAGACTGAAACTAAAAAAAACCTAGTGTTTATGAGGTATACAAGTGGTCCAGAATAAAAGTCCTTACAAAGCATTTGCATTTTAAGTTGTTTTAAGATTAATCTTAATAGCTCACCACAACATTTACCCAGTAAACGAAATGAGATGGTAATCTTAACTCGACAATTAGAATCTGGCATTTTCGGTAGTTCTTTTAATCCGCAGCGACTTCCGTAAAGTCCAAGTTTGCAAGCAACTGCGCTTTTTCTGAATATAATTAGTTACCGAGCGAAATCTGTTATCATCACTACATAGTATAAAACAAAGTCGCTTTCTCTGTCCCTATGTCCCTATGTCCCTTTGTATGCTTAAATATTTAAAACTACGCAACGGATTTTGATGCGGTTTTTTTTAATAGATAGAGTGATTCAAGAGGAAGGTTTTAGTATATAATTTATTAGGTTTTAGACAAAGCGGGCGAAGCCGCGGGCGGTAAGCTAGTTTTATATATAATTTAAGTTGATGTAGTTTATGGGTTTTGAGTGTATGCAACTTGATGTACAATTAATTATAAAAGTATGCAAACATGAATAAAAAAACGAATTTAAATTGACATGTTTAAGTTTCTAATATACTTCATTCACACTATTCACATTTATTCATCAACACAAAACCTTCAAATAATACAATAATTAATTTCTGAATACCGGCTTGGAAAATCTAGTCAACGAATTAAAAATATGTTATAATTTAAACAGAACAAGAGATTCAATTAGAAGTTTTCTTTGGAACATCTTACATCTAGCGTGCTCACAGACAATCTGAAAAAAAATCTATAAACCTTATATAATTTTTAAAATTTGGAGGTTAAAATAAAATATTAAAATACGTTTTGATAGACGCTTCAAAGGGAATGTTTCATATCGAACAGCTAGAATTCTCGGTGCCCATGGGACTTATTTGCAACATCTTCGTTCCGCAAACACGATTACGACACCATCTAGGGCCTAGGCCCTAGGGAATAACTTCCCTGATAACACTTCTGTACCTCATTCATAATG
>CAJQZM010038224.1:26058-139122 GCA_907164665.1 Colias nastes | reverse complement strand
ACTGGGAGCGAAAAGCTAGTGATATTACATATATATCATATAAACAGATATCTCTGCTACATTTGTTCGAAATACTCAAAAACTGTTTCACCAATTTTCATTCTGTTTTCACCAATGGATAGATGAGTTCTCGAAGAAAATTTAAGTATTTGTTAATCTTTAAACAACATTGAACATGGACAAAGCCGTCGGAAAGTTATTACTATGATTTCACACGTTGATCGATTACTCAGTAACTATATAAGTTAGGTAACTTGATATCGAAAAAGGCCTGTAGTTACATCATATTTTAGAATCTAGCTTGCAATCCTTTCTAGATTTCAAAAGTGTAACTAACTTGTTTAATCTGGGCTTAACTTAATCTGCCGTTAATCTATGATTAACTTTTCTGATATCAATTTCTAAGTTATGTACATATTTTGAAATGTTACCTAGTATTCTAATTTCTTACAACGAAAATTTTATTGAAATTTAGAAATTGAAAATGACACATTTTTTCAATTAACATTCAATAACAATACTAGGTAGATGTGCCCCGCGGTTTTACCCGCATTTCTCCGCCATTATGGTTAACGTGATGATAATGATATAGACTTCCTCGATAAATGGGCTATCTAACACCGAAATAATTTTTCAAATCGGACAAGTAGATCCTGAGATTAGCACGTACAAACCAACAAACTCTGCACCTTTATAATATTAGTATAGATTAAATTCTCATCAATTTACAAACAAAACGTTACTTATAGTTTCAAGTTATTTCAAATAACAGGTTTGATCGGAAATGCACTTGCGTTGCATTGCGATGGTGAAATGGCATGAATGTAAACCTAGGTTAAGTGGTTAATCGTAGTAGGTTTAATCTATACTAATATTATAAAGCTGACGAGTTTGTTTGTTTGAACGCGCTAATGTCAGGAACTACTGGTCCGATTTGAAAAATTCTTTCTGTATTAGATAGCTCATTTATCGAGGAAGACTATATAATCATCACGCTAAGACCAACAAATCCGCGGGGCACAGGTAGTTGTTAAATAAAACTAGTTTTTATTAATCACTACATTTGTATAAAGCAAAGTCGCATCCCGTGTCTGTCCTATTGTCTGTGTATGTATGCTTTGATCTTTCAAACTAGACAACGATTTTTGATGCAGTTTTTTTAATAAATACTAAATAGCAAGCAAGGTTTTAGTATATAATTTGTTAAATTTTAGACAACGCGGTCGATGCCGCGTGCCGAAAGCTAGTAAATTTATAATATGGATAACTATAAAGATATTAATAACGAATAAAAAAAAAACATTAGAGTCGATTGTATCAGGTTACAAATTCCCATCTCAAAACTCAAAATTTGAAAAACCACGTTTATTAAAATATTAAAATATAAAAAATTAACATTTCTCCATAGAAACCCGGGATGTATTCGACTACAGTTCCATGCCTGCTCTCTCCGAGCTGGATGACTTCGACAAATGTCTCAAGGACAAAGATGCTGTGTACTGTATAGTTGATATGGAGCTGCTGGAAGATGATACACCATTGTATCAGTATATTAAGGTAATTTTAACGGGTTTAAAACTCGTTTTAAAAAGGAATAAATCGCATTTAAGTTTTTGAAGTGTAACTTCTTTATGCGCATTGACAGTAAAATTTCAAGGTCATGACAATACCATCACGTCAGGGACTAAGGCGACGATTTTGGTGGTTTGGTCTTTCAATCTTGCTTCTGACACGTGTGCTTGGCTCACACGCTCTTTTTATGTACATGACGGTTGTTTGAATATTTTTAATTTTTATCGATTTCAAAACCCGATTTTATCCAAAAAGGTAATAAGTAGCATTATAAAGATTTGTGTAATATTAAAGACACGAATAATTTAGACTGTATACTAAGGGCCGATTTTTCAATGCTTGGATAAAACTTATCCGTCCAATAAAGTATTACACGATAGTATTAAAATGTCACGTAAACTGTCAAATACGGGCAATTAGAATACGTTTTTAAAATGGTAGTTTTATACATTATTCGACGAATAAGTTTTATCCAAGCATTGAAAAATCGGCCCTTAATACTTATACAGTGCTTTGGCCATAGAGTAGGCAAAAAAAAAACATGAGACAGAATTGGAACATTCTTTTTTCATTGTTACATTTTGAACTGCAATCGTCTTCACCAATTTTTTTAATATTGTCAACATTTACTTAATTTCAAATAATGTGTATTTATTGCAGAATTTCTCCTCACACTACTACCATAACTACAAGCACACGAAACTACACAGAGGCGTCTGTGGCACTCAACACTGTGGCCTGAACATGTCTCATGCGAATGTGACCGAACTGACTGTGACTGCTTTGAGAGAATGCTTCAACGCTAGTATACATGAGGGGTATGGGTTACAGGTAAGTTTGTTTATTTAATATTATAGGGAAGAGTATAAAAATTTTAATGTTTGTTTGTAGTTTAATATAGTAGGCAAAAAAAACTATGGAGTAGGTTTAACTTGTTTATATATTAAAGCCTAAATATCAGAATTCTTGTTTGTAGTTTAATATGAAGCAAAAAAACTATGGAGTGTTTTATGTGGTTTTAATATTGGCAGCTATCACAATAATAAAACAAGACGTATTTTTAAGTGATTCAAAAGAGTAATTTAAAGAAAAAAATAGCAAAAAAATAGCTTATTTGTACGGAACCTTTAGTTCGCGAGTCCAACTTGCACTTAAAAGATTGTTCTTACAATGCCTATTTTTAACCGAGTATTAGATATTATCATAATTATGTGTGTTTATATAGGGATATTTTTATATTATTTGATTATTAATATGATATACTTAATATTCAAAACACTCGATGTAGGTAATTCAAAATCTACTTGGCCACTTTAAAATTCCTTTTCCCTTGCTTACCTGTACCTACTAACTAATTACAAAAATTTTGTTTATCAAGGCTGTTAATCATTTTGTTATCAGGTGGAATCCTTATCAGTCCGATATTGTAAGACACAAGAAGATCAACTACCCATAGACACGTTGGATATAATAATTGGATTGTTGATACTGCTGATATTATTCGTCAATCTTGGATGCACTGCGTACTATTACTTCTGGCCCCCTGAAGATAAGCAGTGTAAGTATTTATTTATCTATACTAATATTATAAAGAGGAAAGGTTCGTAATTATGTATGTATGTATGTATGGTTTTCACGCATAAACTACTGGACCGATTTAAAAAATTCTTTCACCATTACAAAGCTGCATCTTCACTGAGCAACATAGGCTATAAAACATGTAGGTACCACGGGAGAAGCCGGGGCGGACCGCTAGTTTTAATTATAAAATGTTATAATACTATGTAGTACCTAAGATGTTATATTATTTTGTTTGTATATAGATATTAGTCGCCTTCATCTGGTTGAATAACGTTCAACTTGTTTAACAACGTTCAGTCTAGTCATTCAATTGAATAACGTCATTATATTATGAACGCGTTAGTCATTCAATCAAATAGCAGATTCAACCAGATCACTGCAACATAATTAAATATAGATAGAGATAGGTACTCGAAGCACAAATTTTCTCAAAATATCTGCCCATACACAAACTCTACCCAAAACAGCACTTATCACGTAACAAATCAGTATGTTTGTCTATCCCAAAAATGACAGTCGGTAATTGATGTGTCACTTATAAAGTTTCACCCAACTCAGGACCATTGAATAATTTAGTGACATGTGGATTTCCACGGCTATTTTCAGTTGGAATTAGTTTATTTATGGAGCCTTCATTTGTAATGTGTTAATAGCTTTGTGTCTAAACTAATTACTACATAGTTCTTTGACTAGCTGTGACCCGCGGTTTTACCCGCATTGATCCGCTCTTATTGTTGTTAGAGCAAGAGCATGAAAGAAAAACACATACATACAATATATTATTATGTAGTTTTTCACAATGAATGGGCTATCTAACGGTGAAATATTTTTTCAAAACGTACCATTAGTATCTGATATTAGCGCGTTCAAGTTTCAACTTCGAAGATCATAATAACAACATAAGATAAGCAACACTATTTCCTAACATTGTGTTAGTTATTATACAATCAGAAAAGCCCGGGCAAATAGCTAATATAAGTATTTTTTGGTTTTTATTTGAACAATCTCTAAACAACTTTATTAATTTGATTGATTAGATCAAAAAATTCGTGTTTGTTGTGTATCTAACCGTGCATTTAGAAATACCTAAAATTGTGCATTTAGAAATTACATATTGACTTATTTCTTTTTTGATTTTTATTCAGGCAACAGATATTTTTTGGCGTTTTGTTTGCAAAAGAATTGGAAAGCTTTAAAATATGGCGGCAGTGCTGATGGAGGCATCTTCAAATGTTTTCAAGCGATGAGGTAATTTTTATTATTATTTTTACGGATTTACTTATTTACCTATGTATGTGTCTTGTGTATATCTACATATTATATATTATGTGTATGTTCCTCTAATGCAGCAAAACGATTGAACAGATTTAAATGAATTTTAGCTTCGATGTAATTTCTAAATTAAGACTTAAAAGGTGGGAATGAGGGGTAGTTTGTATTAGGAATGTTTTGTATAACTCTTTATTAAATAATACTAATTACATATCACATCAAATTTAAATATTGTTTTTCCAAGTACCCAGATTATATTTCACGTAATAGAACTAGAAGAAAACTATCATCAAAGAATTCGTATCGTCATCAAGAGCATTTGTATGGGAATTTAAAAAGCGCCCCTGCCTTGCGTAAAGGGAAAGAATTTTTTATATATTGTAATAATGACGTCATATTCTCAATGATTATACGAATTGACATAGTCATTGAGACTTGTCTTTAACGATAGTTTTCGTATTGAGTTATCTCGCTTTTATCACACTTTTACTGAAGGACACACGAGCAAAGTCGAACTAATTTTGTATATTTCCGAAAGTCCTACATAATCTGAGATCCGTATAAATCTTTAATCTTCTCACAAACTTTGTCAAAGGACCAGTAAACTAAAACAAAGTTTCTCTAACCTTCGGAATCCCACCGTATATGTTAAGGTTAAAATTAAATATTAATATATAAATTTACTTGGTAATCTATTCTAAGAACAATACATTTGATGTTGATTATTCAACTAATGGTATAGAGTAATAAATACACATAATAATAAATATATTATATACATATATTAATTACATTATATTATAGTAATAAATTTTGTGTCTACATTTCTTGATAACTCAACCCAAAAAATGGCTCCGTGAAATCTATATTTTGTAGGTACAATATATTATATTAGTTTAATTAGTATCTAGTAGTTTTATTACTACTTAGTATTAGTATCGTAGTTTAATTAGTCTATTATAAATTTTTTGGCATATCTTTTCTTTCTTTCATTTTTATATTTATTCCAGCACGCTTCGCTCGCTTAATATTCGCTATAATAGTAATATCAAACTTAAACATTTATTTATTCAATAAGACTTCATTTAGAAGCACTTTTGAATCGTTAAAATACAGAAAAATAATAATTTACCAACGATATCTATGTTTGTCTCTTATATTATGTACTAGCGGCGCTTCGCGGTTTCACCCGCGTGGCTCCGCTCCTGTTGGTCATAGCGTAATGATATTATATAGCCATCCTCGATAAATGGGCTAATTAACACCGAAACAATTTTTCAAATCGGACAAGCAATTCCTGAGATTAGCGCGTTCAAAGAAACAAACTCTTCAACTTTATAATATTAGTTTAGATTAATTAATATACAAAACTGATATCTAAAATATTTTATATTCATAGATTTATAAGCTGTTAATAACAGATAGGCTTAATTATATCTAGCAAGCGAGCGAAGCGAACGAAGCGAAGCGAAAGCGAATAAATATTCATCAAAACTTTGTTCACAGGTTCTATACAATGGTGATGATCCTTGGTCTTCATTCGATGATATTTATTGGTTATGGATACACAGAAAACCCAGATTTCATTGAAAAGGTAAGTACTTCAAAAGATTTATAGACTAAAACTTGAAAATATGTGTGAATAATTAGAGCTCAGTATTGTTTTACCACATACATTAAAAAAGCTCAGTTCGTAATTTTTTACATCATATTGCATTACTAGCTGCGCTCCGCGGTTTCACCCGCGTAGCTCCGCTCCTGTTTGTCTTAGCGTGACGATATAATTATAGCCTATAGCCTTCCTCGATGAAAGCGCTATCTAACACTGAAAGAATTTTTTAAATCGGACCAGTAGTTCTTGAGATTAGCGCGTTGAAACAAACAAACAAACTCTTCAGCTTTATAATATTAAGTATAGATAAGAGAACACAACAATTCTATTTCTTCAAAATTTAATGGAGGATAAATCAGTAATAAATATAATTACGTATTGTGTAACTAAATAGCAAATAGTGTTAAGTGCATTTGACTCGCGTGTTTTATTATTATCGATTTTAATGATCAATTATTGTTATTATCTGACTTTAACTGGTCTTTAAATAACTGTGAAATCACGTGTGATTTGTGTTAATTTAAAAAAATAAGTTAATAATTTAACTTATCATAAATCTATGCCATTATCATTAAGGTTTATCGTTAAGGTATATTAAAGTCTAAGCCACAAACAATTTTGGACAAGTACAAGGGGTTCGATTATACATTTTGCAAACTGAATACGAAGAAATTCTTAATATTTTTCCGTCAATAATAAGACGGAAAAATATTAAGAATAATGCAATGTGCAATTTTTTGGCACACTTGCATTTGCACAAGCCTTTTATTTACTCACTAATTCTGTAACAAAAACAACAATAAATAAATATTAAAATGAAATAGTATATTTTTATTTAAAATTAAATTAAAAGCATTATTTTAACAACAATTCTTTGAAATAAACAATTGGGTTAATGAATAAATTTCCAAAATAATTAACAAATAATCCAATTTTGCTTTTAATTATAATTCGACTAAGCTGTAACTTAGCGGATAATTCTTGCAAAACTTAAACTTAATCTAACTTAACAATTGCTTTGTAAACAATCTAATCCTTACATAGCGGGTGAACGGCCTAATGAATGTCAATGACCTAAGTTAGTACTTAGTACTAGGCTTTCGCAAGCCTTAGGACCACGTTCACTATCATTAATTTATATTATATTTATATGTCATTATGTTTTATTCCTAAATAAATTATACGTTTATCAAAGTCAATTTCGTTGCCACAAGTCGACATCCTTACTAAACAAATTAAAACTCTTTATTGTAACTATACAGAATAAAAATGAAATAATTAATATATAAAAAGAACTAAAAGCACGCTTATTCTCATGAAATTATTGTATTGTCACCGATCCTTGATATGTGTACAAAGTTAGTATTAAATCTGTCCGTTTAATGTGGTGCAAAATCTAAAGGAGTCGGTTACATACAAACATACAGATGAAGCTAATAAAAGCGTGTTAAAAAACAAATTCGAACCATTTTCTGACATTCAAGATGTCTATACAAAAACATGTTTAGTCCCATTGATAATGAATACTACTACAAGACTACTACTCAATTTCAAATTCATGAATGTTAAGCCCACATTAAAAGTTGTCAAAGTAGGGAAATTCCTCAGAGACAGCAGTTACCTCTTCACAATGGGCAGCGTTGGGCGATTAGAGGCAATTGCGATAGTGTAGAGGGCCTAAATGTTTATGATCGGCCGTCATTGTAGATTCATAATCACCGTAATGGCGGCAAACATCGACCATCATTTGTTGGGCCAACGTTGCTCTTTGTGTAGAGGTAGAGGTTATAAGGGTGCTTTTCCACCAATAATGTGCGAGGATGTGGAGTTACGAATGTGTTTGTTAATAACCAATCATATCGCTTCATTTAGTTTGAAGTTTGAAGCGTTAAGCGTTTGAAGCGATACTATTGGTTATTTATAAACACATTCCTCGCTACACATCCTCGCACATTAGTGTTGCCCAAATTCAGTCTTGGTCTTGCAGTCTTGGTCTTGTTCTTGCGTTTTTGCAAGACCAAGACCAAGAACAAGACCGCGTATTTTTAGCAAGACCAAGACCAAGACTGACCGTGCAAGACTTGAGCAAGAACAAGACATAGCCTGCAAGACTCTTGCGTCTTGCAGCTAGGACTTAGCGCTATTTCACTGAGTACTTAGGTGTAACAGTTCGGTGTATAGGTAGGTACGCTTAGAAATTCTATGAGACGCAAAAAACTGTATCAAAGAATATGAAAAACTGGACCTATGCGCATTACGACTAATACCATAAACATAGCGAATAAAAAAATATCTATTAAAATCAAACTGAGTGCATGCATAGTTATGTTTTAACCATCGGCACTTTGATAATGCGGCATCAAAGGTTTTGTACTTACTTCTCAAAGAAATTTGCCGCTTTTCGGAAGTACATGGTTATGATACACGCGCCGGCGGCTTCTTTTGAAATCTAAAACAATCGTTGCCGCCACGCCGAAATCATAACATTTGACACTATTTGATTGCCGCCATAGGGCGTAGGTATACTCATGCAAAATAATTTCGAATTTTTTTAAGAGTACCTACAGGTGTTCCAAAGAATAAATAAGTTTCAGAGTGCTTAGAATGAAAATGAATACATTATACTGATCACGCAAGTATCTTTACTGTGGCTATGTTAATTCAAGCTCACAATGTTCCAATTCTAATACGTTTTTCTAAGATTTAAAGTAAACTTTAATAAATAGTAATAGACTAATAGGTAATTGCAAGACTTGCAAGACTCTTGCTGCAAGACCAAGACCAAGACCAAGACTGGGAGCGCAAGACCAAGACCAAGACCAAGACCAGGTGTATTGGCGCAAGACCAAGACCAAGACTGGCTAAGTCTCGTCTTGTTCTTGCATTTGGGCAACACTATCGCACATCATTGGTGGAAAAGCACCCTAAGAGACAGCTGTCAGCAAAAGTAGATATTCATGGATATGTATCAGTTTTACAGCCTGGTTCTTGAGAAGTTTTTATGCGACGATAGGCGACGCTATAAAACTAGTGACCGTCTGGTCTGATTAAATGTATAAAAATTTGAAGTGCTAGGCTTGGATTAAGATAAGTTGGTGCCCTTGCTGAAATAAGTTTTATTTTTGTGGGAACGTTTGAAGGTCGATTTATAAAATAAAATTATAAACTAAACAAATAGTCGATTGAGTCATTCAGTAAAAGCTATAAGATTTCATTATTTTTACCTTTTTATATAAAAAATAAATAAACATAAATTGTCAGATATTGAAAAGGAAATTCAAGTATAATTTTAGCTAAATAATATCACCATTTATTAAAAAGTTCACTATTATCATCAATGCATTTTCCATTACCAACAAGTAGGTAATAAACTATTTTTTTAATGACTTATTTATCGAATTGAACCCTAAACCTCACCCTACTAGACCAAGCATTTATACTACCACAAGAAATAAAATTCACTTTCAATTATTATCTTCCTCAATCTATCCTACTACTAAAATCTTTTAAATTACGTATTAAAGGGTCAGTAGTTTACTCTTTCAGTCAACTACTTATTTATGCAAGACTAGCTGCTCCGCGCGGTTTCACCCCCATAGCTCCACTCCTGTTGGCCGTAGCGTGATGATATATAGCCTATAACCTTCCTCGATAAATGGGCTATCTAACACCGAAAGAATTTTTCAAATCGGCCCAGTAGTTCCCGAGAATAGCGCGTTCAAACAAACTCTTCAGCTTTATAATATTAGTATAGATAAAGTAGTTCACTTTCGAAATACTCGACATCTAGAAAACTAAGTCTAGCATTTAGATACATTTAACTGCATTATTGCACAGTGTTGCAAAATTAGGCCTACCGGTCATTGCGATATGAAATTGCAATGTGCATCGGTCGTAACAACCTTGTGATTGTGACTATCATTTAATGCTGCTAAAAGAAAATGTATGTACTTTTCTATAAATGTTTTCTCAATTCTACATGTAATCATGTGGTGTTAAACCACAGATTAGTAAATATTATAAGTATAGTATAAAAAGTAGGTATTGAATTCTAATTTCATCTTAGGAATATAAAAAATATTTCTAACAGGAAAAATTACAGAACACATACCTACAGATACATTGGAAGTATGAAAAAATTGAAAAAATTGTATTGCGTTCTCATGAAATTCTAATTCGAAAGGAAAAAAATATTTTTAAACGAATTTGTATAGTTTCCTTTCTATTAATTTGTGGTCTGTTACTGTATTAGGATTTATTTTATTTTTCATTTAGACACATACCTAGGTACTTTTATTTGTACAAATTTTGCGTAATTTAATGTAGTTATGATATAATAAAAGATAGCAAAAATAAAACAAATAAATGATTTATTTATTTAAGCTAAACTCAAACTCAAACTCAAACTCAAACATTTATTTATTCAATTAGACTTCTTTTAGAAGTACTTTTGAAACGTCATTACATATTTTATCATTTACCACCGATTCGGAAAGCAGTATCTACGGAGAAGAACCGGCAAGAAACTCCATAGTTGCTCTTTTTAATCATGTCAGTTTTACAATTTAATTTTACAAAATACATAATATTATGTACATTATAATCATAATATGCCAAAGAACTGTCCTGTGGTTTTTACGCGACAACCCTCCATGGGTTTTTATCGTCCATATATTCCTTAATACTGTAATAGGCTCTCTGAATTAGTAAATTTTTTATATAAGTTTTAAATTTAGAACTACTAAACTCTTTAATATTATGAGGAATTCTGTTGTAAAAGCGTATACCTTGACCCATAAATGAATTTTTAACTTTAGCTAGCCGGAAAAATGGAATTTCAATTTTATTTCTGTTTCTTGTGTCATAACAATGTCTATCTCCTACTTTTGTGTGTAAGTAAGCGTTATTGTGTACATATAAAATATTATTAAATATATACTGCGACGGTACAGTAAGGATACCAGTATTCTTAAAGAGATCTCTTAGTGAGTCTCGAGCACGCAAATTATATATAGAGCGTATGGCTCTTTTCTGTAGTATAAATATAGTTTCTATATTATCTGCAGCCTTGCCCCATAGTAGAATTCCATAGGACATAATGCTATGAAAGTAGCTAAAGACCATCATTCCACTTACGAGTTTTGCAACTAAACAAACTAAATCAATATCGGTCCATTCATTTTAGTTATGCAATATATAAGACCTTGGAATAACCTAAAATACACCTTATCTCCAAATACATTTAATGATTGTAATTTCATTCCTAATTGATTACTTTCAAAGTCAGTTAAGTGTAAAATAATGACAAAAGTGTATTATGAAATCGTTACATCCATTATAGATTTAAATCATACTTATAATAGTAATCCACTTGTATGTTGGCTTCTTTAGACTCGATTTTGACCTACCATAAACGGACAGATTTAATTCAAACTTTGCACACTTATCAAGGATCCTACGTTAAAAAACCTAAAAACTAACTATTATCACCGGATAATACAATAATTTGATCTTATTAAAGCGTGTTTTTAGGTTTTCTAAACTAAGTGTATTCATTATTAGCTGGTTTATACTCCACCTGTATTTTGTTTTTAACCGAATCCTTTCTCGATTTGACCCACTTTAAATGGACAGATTTACCAAATTAAACTTTGTACACTTATGACAATACGATTATTTAAAACCCTATGTATCTTTAACGCGTGTTTTTAGTTCAATTACATTTTATTACATTTTATTTGCTGTTAAATCTCAAAACCATTCAACCATCTGATTATATGCAATGTTTCTCGCCGCAATCGTAACCTATAAAATAAAATCCTGTATTGTACACCGCAAAGAGGATAAACAATGTTTAATTTTCAACCACAAGCATCCATTTTGTTTTGTTAAATTGGTAAAGCATTCGCGCCAAAATCTGAGTGATTTTTTTTAATTCGCGCGTCGCTCTGTATTTACTGGTCAATTGAATATTGAATTTCGAATGTTTTCTTTTTAATAATTTAAATCGCATTGGAATCGTAATTTTTGACCTTTTTCTATTGTAGCGAGGAATGTGTTTGAAAATAACCAATCACATCGCTTCATTTAGTTTGATCATTTAGTCAGATACTATTGGTTGTTTACAAACACATTCCTCGCTACACATCCTCGCACATTATTTGTGAAAAATAAATAAATAAAAATATCTTTACTTGCTCAAATGTGGTTTACAAGTTATTGCTATAAGGAAAGTACAGCACATTCGCCAGTTACACTGGCATGCAAACATAGTTACACAGCTCCGCATAATCAGAAAAATTATTATACATGTCCATATTTACATTTATCATCCAAAAAGTCCCTTACATTATAAAAATTTTTGCCCGAGTTGTTTTTCGTCCTTACAGTCGATTTTGACCCACTTAAAATGAACAGATTTACCTTATTAAAACTTTTTACACTTAGTAGTAATGTAGTAGTATTTAGTATTATGCAGTAGTAGTATTATAGTATGTACATTAAATTTGTCTATAGAGTCTAATGTTTCTTCCTTACAGTCCTACGATGATTTCTTCAAATCCCTGCTATTCAACGCGCGTATCATTGTGCAAATCTTCTTCGTCATGGGAGGATTTTTAATGGCCTACAAAATGCTAACGTATGCAGAATCCCATCAGTTTAGTTTGAAGACTATCCCCATGGCTATTGTTAATAGATGGCTTAGGTAAGTGACATTTAATACTAGCTTTTCTCCTGCGGCTTCGCCCGCTTTGATCCGCTCCTGTAGATCTTAGCGTGATGATAATATATAGACCAGTAGGTTAATTCCTGAGATTAGCGCGTTCAAACAAACAAACTCTTCAGCTTTATAATATAAGTATAGATAGATATAACAATAGAAAAGGTACAAATAGATAAAATAAAATTTGTCTACAGGCTCATGCCAGCGGTCCTAGTGGTGATGGGACTCGCCATGACATGGGTCCCACACATGGGATCCGGTCCCATGTGGGACGCGGTGGTGAAGCGAGAGCGTGACATGTGCAGGATGAACTGGTGGCAGCTGGTCATACTGATGCCGAATGTGTTCCCGTTTGAGTATCTGTGCTTGCCGCAAGCGTGGTGAGTGAGCTGTCCTTTTGGTAAAGTTTTATCAAAATTTGTATAGCCGTTCCTAAGAATCCATGTGCAGGATGAACTGGTGGTAGCTGGTCATACTGATACCGAATGTGTTCCCGTTTGAGTATCTGTGCTTGCCGCAGGCTTGGTGAGTTATCTAGATGGGATAGTTTCATCAAAATTTGTTTAGCTGTTTCTAAGAAATGTGAAGGATGAACTGGTGGCAGCTGGTGCTAGCCGCAGGCGTGGTGAGTGTTCTGATGGGATAGTTTGATCGGAATTTGTTCAGCTGTTTATGAATACGACTTAACAAAACTGCAGTTTATTTCATATAAAGTTTATTATTAGTTTTATGTGAAGGTGATGTAAGTATATTTTTATCACAAAACCATTTGCATTAATTTAAGTTCAATAAATATTTAACAGTAGATGATAGAAAGTTTTATCAATACTAATTTAACTATTACTTAGATTGTATCAACCAAACAAAGAAGTTACATATATAAAACAATAAATTGCACAAGACAAGAATAAAATATGCCTAAATAAAACGAAAAGCAAACATTACGCTGATTCTTATCATTCTTAGAACAGATGTAATAATTATACCTTGCCTAAAATATCTGCATATTTCATATAATTCTATAATATACCTACCCACTGACCTACAATAAGCACTTATTTGTCATGTCTTAGTAATATGAACGTAATACCTACATAAAACTATTTGTTTTAACATCGTACTTATATTGCCTAATAAAAAACGAGTTCTAAGAAAAAACAAATAAAATGACAGTTGTGAAAGGAAACGTGTGAGATTTGAGATTATTATAATAATGCAACGTTATAATGCGAGATTACATGTGTTTCTGAGACCTCTTTGGTACAGTGGTTGAGTAGAAAAATTAAGGGTTCTGGGTTCGATTCCCGGTAGAGATATAAAATTGGGGAAACGGGGATGGTATAAATAACATAATATAATAATGGATTTAAAAATGTTTAATTTATTATTAGAAATATTTAAGTTCAAGTTGATCATCGTAGATTTTTCTTTAAATACAACTTTGTAGTATATACCTATTATTAACAGTTTCATACTCAATAGGATATAATATTTTCGGAACTTACATAGTTGTTGCAAACAAACTAACAACTTCTTTATAATATTAGCTTCTGTCGATGTAAACAAATCTAATATATAAAATTCTCGTGTCACAATGTTAGTACTTAGTTACCATACTCCTCCAAAACGATTGGACCGATTCTAATGAAATTTTCTGTGCATATCGGGTAGGTCTGAGAATCGGCCAACATCTATTTTTCATACCCCTAAGTGATAAGAGTAAGGCAGAATAACGTTTGCCGGGACAACTAGTAACATATAAAAGTTACATAACTTATCAACACAAAAGGACAAAACTTATTTATTTATTACTTTAAATTACTTATGACTTCACTCATAAGCTAAATAACATACCTACTATAACGTAACATCATTTGGCTTAAAGCATTGCGAAATACATTTTAAAAATAAATTTTTGTAACGTATTAGGTACTCATTAAGGAAGGATTTTTTGATACACGAACTCTAATCTGGCTTAACATTTTTCAAGACTTCGTTCAAAATAACGACTATAGGACTTGTAAAAGCTTGTTGTATTTTCTAAAAAATACTTGTATTATTTGGATACGAAACTTGCATTCAGATTTTTAGTTTGAAATAAAATGATTTAACAAAAAAATGTTTATAAGAATTAGCCATACTATCTTGTGAGCCCCATTAAAACTGCCTTTTTACCAAGATCAAAAAGACAGCGAAAAATAAAATTTGAAAATAGTTTATAAGGAATTATTTATCTCTTAAGATTACATATAATTTTTAAAGCCACAGACAGACACTTCTATTTTATCGAAATTTATAGGTAGGTATTAATTAGATTTTCCAATTTATTTAAATACACTTTTTAATGCTTAATATGTTTTTAAATACCTCTATTTACCCACTTTTTTGTTCCAGGTATCTCGGTACAGACACCCAGCTATTCCTGATGACGATGGTGATCATGCTCATCATCTGGAGATGGCCACGATCTGGAGTACCAGTGCTATCGCTGGTGATGGTGATCAGCCTCCTGATTCCCTTCCTGCAGAGCTACTTCATGGAACTACTGCCTATACGTGTTAGCATATTCCCTGAGTAAGTTGAATACATAATAGGAGAACTTACAAACTATTAATTGAACTAAATATTACTTATTTTAATAAATCGAGTATGGCTATCAGAGTATAATTGAAATTGACGATCGATACAAAAATCTGATTTGACTTACAAGCAAAACCTGTAAAAAAAGTTTTTTTTTTTTGTTAAACTTTAATAATTACTCCTATATCGTCAATTCTTATATTATATTATAAAGCTATAGGGTTTAATTGAACCTGTGAATCTCAGCAACAACTACACCGTTTTCAATAATTCTTGTACACTTGGATAAAGACGCTTGAGTGTAATAGGATATAACATTATGTACCTAGCCTGTGGTAGAACGCTAGTATAATATATCTAATAATAATTAGGTATCAAAAAATGATTAGTGTGGACTTATATGTACCTACGTATGTAAGCGATGACCTTAATAATTATTAGGTTATGATGACTATAAACTGTTCGATTAAAATGTGAAGTATTGCTAATTGCAAATAAAATAATGATCACATATTAAAATTAGATTAACGGTCATTATGTTTAGAAATTTAATTTTAGGTAACAACGAATAGTGCTAAAAATATTTATCTATGTGCAATATGTACAGACAATTTTTTTTCCAATTTTCATATAACTTCCAGGTCAATAAGAAACATTTTCGGATACAACGACACGTTCTACCACGCGTATGTCTCCGCCCAGGGTAACTGGGCTGGCTACCACCTGGGTGTATTGACTGCATGGTTCTACCATCGAGCCCAGAATAAGAAATGGAATCTGGGAGAATCTTGGGTAAGTAGTAGTTTGGTAGAATTTTTGTAGTATTATAACTATGATTTTTATTTATATGTAACGTAAAATTATGAATTTTTTTATCTGTCGATTAACCTTGTTTCAACAAATCTTCAAGAAGATAGAAAAAATTTTGAAGAGCTTGCTATTTTGAAAGATTAATTTTAAACGCGATCGGTAGTAAAATATAAATAATCATTTAAAAATCGTCATCATTAGGTCAAACAATTTATCGGGATAAACATATAAAGAAAACAACATTCTCTTCACTATTTCCCCTAATTCATTTATTTTTGTAACACAATAAAATATGTATTTACAACCATTACATTGAAATGAAATAAAATGAATACTCATTCATAATTTGATAACCTTATAATTAATAGTTCCACCACGAAGTAACAAAAAAAAAACATCTCAAACATTCCAGCTCCTCAAGGTCCTGTTCATCATTTCAATCCCAATAGCGCTTGGGACAGTCCTGATGGGATGGGATCTGCACCATCGAGAGGCGACAGCTTTCGAGTCCGCCATTTTTAATGCTCTGAACCAAAACTTCTTCGCGTTTGCTATGTGCATCTTTATTATTGGATACTTCTATAGATGTAACAGTAAGTAATACATACGCTTTTAACCATTAAGCCAATTTAAGTAGGAGTAAAAAATTATATCATTTGTTACTTCAAATGACCGATGTCGATGGAAAAGTAAATAATATTATCACTAATGTAATAAAGCTTCAAGCAACTGATGTCGATTGAAGAATAGAACCTCCTTGTCGAAGTTGGTTAATAATGTTTTAAACGAGATTGTATAATTTTTATTAAGATTTTATTAAAAACCAGATTTTATGCAAAAATAACATGCGTTTGCTAAAACGACGAAAGATAAATTAATTAAATTAAATAAATTTATTTGAGCAGATGGTGAGCCTATTGTCCATTAGTAAACATGATGTGCCGTTGAGCAATATTTCTAGAAATTTAAAATGATGTTAAAGCAACTACCTATCAATAATTGGGACATAAACAAAAACGAAACATCATTTTTCTGTTACATTGTTGTTTTCTTCTACATCTTCCATCATAGACGCTCCGGTTTTCTTTTCTGCAATCTCACCACCTTTCCTAGAAATAAGCCATATTTATTTTTACCTGAAAGAAGACTAGCTCCATTCCATAGATATTATTGCATTGTCTATAGAATTCCATTGGTAAAGGTATGCCATATTAAATCCCTTGAATTCCATCTTGAAACTTGACCTAAAGAATAGACGAACAAATAGAGAACGTTTAATAGTTAAATTAGTAGTAATATTTCTTGTATTTCTACAGTGACGATGATGATGCCATTTCACAACACCCAAATGAAATCCTAAATTTTAAACAATTTATAAGTTAATCCTCAATTAAAACGGTTAATAGTCGAGCCAATTTAATAGGCAACATTTGACGTCTATCAATTTTATCTTCGAAGAGAGGTAACCTGCTTAAAAACATCGATTAAAGTGAATTAATCGATACGGACTTGAAACATTTGTCAATCGAACTTGAAACACATTTATTAATTTATGATGATGTTTATTCACAAGTAATCAATGTATTCGATTCTAGTCTATGTCAGATTTCGATTTTTAGAGTAACGTCTCTGGTATTTAAAAAGAAAAAAGTTTATTGACACAAAATTGTAGCGACGTCAGTTCTTTAATTCAGAAATTGTTTATTATGTTTAGAATGGTTTATCAGTAAAATGAAATCTTAAAATTACTTGTATCGGTCATTATTATTATAAATATGTAATCGTAATTGAAAAAAGTTAAGCAAATGTGCAGTTCTGACAAAACGAAATATCATGTTATTCTGTGTCGTCGTTACTAGGTTACGTTGTTGAATTTTGTTGAACTGTCAAATGTTGCCTATTAAAATGGCTCTACTTTAATATATTATGACTCTCCAAACGGTGGCTTCCACTCAATTAAATGTTCTCTCTGTGACAAATATTTTGTTTGTCTCTAAAATAACAAGACTATTCTCTCTTCCTTGCTCGGCCAGGGTTAGAGAAAAAAACATAGGTACTAAAGGAAAAATTATCTCGTATTCTATTTTGTCAAAGAATTTTCATACTATTGTTGAATTTTCCATTTGTTATCAATGCTACGTATACTTAAGGGCCCTTAGTAGGTGAAAACGGCAAAATGGACTGTTTTCTATGAGCTATAATTGAAAATATTGAAGTTTTTTCGCACTGAAATTTCTAATATGTATTACAGAACGTATGTGTGATGGGATGACTGTTTCCAAAACACGATTGGAAAAAGTTTGCTCGATACAAAAAAATTCTGAAGTTACCTCTAAAATATCATATAAATGCTCATTACAACCGTATTATACGATAATAATTCGTATAAACTCACAAATACATAGGTATTTACCTTCTCGATTTCGTGACTGTTTTAGATTTTGAAAATACTAAATATTTTCATTCACTTTTTGATAAAAATGTGAATGGCGCTTACGATTTTTAGTTTCGAGCACGTTGATTCCATACTAAACGCGGACCCCCTCACCCCTTACCTCAGGCCCGAATAGCTGAATTTTCGCTGACCGCCTAACATCCCTTAAGTCTTTCCTCTATCTAATATGAATATAGTTGTTGAAACTCGACCCAAACATCAATGAACGCATTCAAAGATCCATTCGCTACCGAATATACCTACTTATTTTTCAAAAACAAATTCCTAAATCCTCTCTCCACTGACATAATACAGCCATTTATATTAGGCCCGAACACGTGTCGTTTAGCATAAGGGTTCGATTCCCGTGCGAAAGATAACAGGATTAGGCTTGGATCCGGGATAACAATAAAAATGCGGAGAAAGGATTTTCAGTCTTGCGTTCACTGAATTTAGGCGGTTTGACAACGGGAGTGTTTGACGCTGATGAATTTGTCTTTTTCAATGACGATATGGTGTGACAGGATAAGATGATTGGAGACTTGGTGACTTGTTATTTCGTAATCGGTTTTTAGAAAAATGACACGTTTGAAACTAAACTAAAAATTGCGAAGTTGCACCGGGGCATATAATTCATACAGAGATGAGAGAATTAAATAAGTAATAAGTGTTAGTAGTATTAATCAATCAATTAATAAGATAGAGATAGAAAAGTGTACGTACGTAAGAAAATATTCTATATAAATAGTTTATTTATGCAGGTAGATTCAAAATCATCCTCATCAATTAGGATTTGATCACATATTCTTACTCGATAGAAGATATTAAAACAATTTAAACAATTTATTTATTTATCAGCATGGCGGTGTGGTTACAAAGATTTGGAACATCCCTGTTAAGTTAAAAAACTATAATAATTATTGTACCTTTCATACCTTAATTGTCATACTTATTTTTCTTCTTTTCTTATACTTCCTGTTTGATACAAATCGTTGTTACCAAAAGGCTTTAAAAAGGTTGTGACGGTCGAATGTATTCACACGGTCTGCCTCGCTTGTACGTTAACGCGTTTATTCTTTATACAGGCTTTTTATTTGTTTCATGGAAGCCTACAAGTTTTATTGAAATTGTTTCCCGACTCCTGTCACCTTGAGTTATGTTGGTTTCAGTTGCTATTTCATCTATACTATAGATATAATAATATTATAAAGCTGAAGAGTTTGTTTGTTTGAACGCGCTAATCTCAGGAACTACTGGTCCGATTTGAAAAATTCTTTCGGTGTTAGATAGCCCATTTATCGAGGTAGGCTATAGGTTATATATCATTACGCTAAGACTAACAGGAGCGGAGGTACGCGGGTGAAACCGCGAAGCGCAGCTAGTCTGTTATAAAACCTATTTTATTGAAACGTTCTTTAAATTAATTTATATTCATCATCATAACCATCATCCTGTAAAGCTCCTAATGCACTCTTCTAAACACTAAGATAGTGTAAACCGGGCTTTATGTTAACATTGTTCTAGCCAAGTGCGATTTGGAACTATTGGAAGATGTCGTATGTCATCAAACTTTTGGTTCTTAGACATTATGGTTTCCTCATAATGTTGTTTTTCACAGATTGGTGATGTAGATAATGCTCAGATAAATTGAATAATCTTCTGAATTTTATTTACATTTAGACTAATATCCTCACTACTTACTAGCAATATACACACAACCAACTACCACCATGGTCAGCACCATAATTTTCAGTTATATCGAACGCAAAAAAAGCTTCGCATAGGAAAAGCAAATGATCTACTGCATGGTCTATATTTAAACAGCCAGTTTTAGCATACTGTTTGCGTACGCTCGATCGATTTCTATTATCATTGTCTCTCTTAATTTATAGTACAGTAGCTTTCCACCCGCGGCTTCGCCCGCTTTTTCTAAAACCTAATAATTTATATACTGAAACCTTCCTCTTAAATCACTCCTGTCTATTAAAAAAAACCGCATCAAAATCCGGTGCGTAGTTTTAAAGATTTAAGCTATGCTATGCTAGCTATGTAGTGATGCGAAATAAGTACGTATTTATACCATATTTATAATAGATCAAGAGCCCACGACGGCAAGACTTTCCTCGTATCTCGATGACTTTTTAGTTATTGTGTCATCGAGATACGTGGAATTCCATCAACATAAGTCCCCGTAAAAGATAAGTAATAACTTTATTACTTATATATTATACTATTATTTTTTTAATAATTATAGTTAACTAATGTTTTTAGTGGGTTATTTCATATTTGTTACACTTTTAGGTAGTTATGTGAATTTGATGATATGATAGTTATTTTTAAATGTGTCTGGCAAGATGTAAGAACCATGAAAACTGACCGGCTCTTGAGGTAACATCTTTTTATACGTCCCCAAGTAACATATATAAAATTTAGCTTTTAAACTATAATGAAAGTTAGGTACAATTTTATACACCTTTACTACCTGTTTCCTGCCAAAGTAACCACAACCCAGACTTGATAATCGCTAGTCGTTCTTATCTGTATCGGAGACATATACAGAGAAACTTTCAACTTTCCTAAAGAAAGGAAAGTCTGGCCGTCGTGGGCTCTTGATCTATAAGTCTCCTTCATGAAATAATAGTTCTTAACCTTGACGCAAAATTACTTCCATTCTATAAATAAAAGACCAAATAAATTAGACGCTAGATAAGTAATGTATTTGGAATGAAAACATAAACTTACTTAGGCTTCATAGACGTTTCTTCGCAGAAAGAACGAAACAGAAACTTATATAAATATACCAATCACTATTTATAAGTATTCTGTGAACGATCTACAATACATAATATAGCCTATATCTAATACTAGCTGTGTCCCGCGGTTTTATTCGTATTTTTCCGCTACTTTTGGTTTAGCGAGATGATATATAACCTATAGCCTTCCTTGATAAATAGGCTATCTAACTCTGAAATAATTTTTCAAATTGGGGCCGTAATTCCTGATATTAGTGCGTTCAAACATACAATCTCTTTTATATATCACTTACTTTCCGCGCACGGCTTCGCCCGCTTTGTCTAAAACCTTCCTCGAGAATCAGTTGCATAGTTTTAAAGATTTAAGCATACATAGGGACATAGAGACAGAGAAAGTGACTTTGTTTTATACTATGTAGTGAAGTATAATCACGTTAGTTACGTAAGTAAACTATAAGGTATTGATACTGTAGAATGTAGATTGTAGATACACCAATATATCGATGAAATTACACTAAATTATACGAAGGAAGTGTAATTGCTAGCTATCTGGCACTGTACCAACTCTGGTCATATAGCTCCTAAATCATTTAACTTATTTACTATGAGAGAGCCATACTGATACCATAAATCCAAAAGTATATGTTACTGTTACTCTTTGATTCAGTTAAGAATGAAAAAAAAAAAACATACCGGCCGAATTGATAACCTCCTCCTTTTTTTTGAAGTCGGTTAAATAGTTCTAGACCCACACACATAGGCCACTGTTTTCGAAAATCAAATTCTAAAGTGGGGATACATTTTTTTGTCATAAGTTTCGTCTGCGGGTAAAACTGCGGGACACAGATAGTCACATAACATAATATAAAATTAGTATTTTTCCGACCGCAGCTTCACCCACGTGATCAAAGAAAATTTATCTTATTTATCACACAAATATAGCACTATCTATTGTAATTTATAGGAAATAAACACAATTTCGTATTTAAAATATTAGTAAGGCTAAGCGACAAATGTAGTTAATG
Source organism: Colias nastes (assembly GCA_907164665.1). NCBI lineage: Eukaryota > Metazoa > Arthropoda > Insecta > Lepidoptera > Pieridae > Colias > Colias nastes. The sequence continues at coordinate 116,759 of CAJQZM010038224.1, read as the reverse complement.
CAAAAGTAAAAATAAAAGTTTTGTAAGATTTACGCTTGCTGTGTTCATGAATAAATGGGTTTCCCTTGTGAGTTGGGAGAAGCTTAATTTTTCTTTTTTGTTAATTCTCATGTGGCCGCCTTTTTGGTATCACATGAATATTGAAAACAAGGGGAGATTAATAATAATGGTGGAGTTTATAGAGATCACGATTATGATATAACTAATCTAACTTGATAAGAAGATCAATATCACACACCTGATATGTATTATGCTTCGTATTATGTTTGTATGTGGTACTCTATGAAGAGATTAGTTTGACAAAACTTTCAGTGACTTTACATGATACCTAGCTAATGTGTTAAGACGGAATAAAAATAAATGTTACCCATGTCGAGTTTAGAAACCTGCTTCGTGAAAAAATATTAAAATTCAGTTTCTTTCATTATAACAACACCTATAAATCTTCTGTGTTAGCATAAAACATTTATGTATTACAACATACCTAATGAAAATAATTTCAAATACATTAACTTAAAGCATATTTATCTGTCTTTTCCCAGAACTCTACGTAGGCTCAGTAGAATGGGGCCCACTACAACCTTTGGGCAGAATGTCCTACTGCGCTATGTTACTTCACGCGACAGTCCTCAGGACGTACGGAGGGCAGATGAGACGATCCTTCTATGCCACTGATTATACTGCTGTAAGTATTTTAATTTAAATAATATTTGGCGAACGGTGCATTTACATCAAACGAGCTCATTCTAACCCCACTATATCTTATTCTTTAATGCCGGATACTCAAGTACCTGCCGCAGGGGCGATATTTGTACAATCTCGGTTGGTCGGCGTTCGGATCAATTTCAGTTGTTCTCTAAATTGGCCCTGTTTGCCTATACACATCACAATTAAGGGTACAATTCCAATATTGCCCCTGCTGCAGGTACGTGAGTAGCCAGTCTAAGTGTAAAACTGGCGTAGAGCATTATTTCGTTCTTAGTGCGTTCGAAAAGATTCTATGCAATGTTCTAATACTGAACAACACTGAATACGAGTTTTCGTTTACACTAAAAGATCATGAAAGAATGCCCTTGCTCTAGCTCTAGCTCTGTGTTCGTTTGATGTAAATGCACGGGAAGACACAGTTACAATAAACACGGTTATTTTAAACATGATTGCAACTAAAGTCAAATCCTATTTCACCTAATAAATTGTTGATATATTATGACCTGAACTTTGTGTTAAACTTCAAACTTTTACGATTTTACAATTACAATATTTCGTTAATTTCATACCTACTTCATTATTTCAAAAATAAAAAGTGCCTACTATAATTCTTAATAATCTAATATAATAACATAATTAAAAGGAATCTTAAAATTCCCATCTGCAGGTAAAATTCAAGAGATTTTATGACTGTATAATAATTTGATACTTATTGAAAATTCAAATCCAATTTTTCTTTACCAACATCCTTATGAACTCATATAAATAGCTTACAGAGCAAAAAACTAGTTATAAATTGCCTCTATAAACATTTCAAATCAAAATATAATAAAACTAAACGTACTTATAAATCACATTCATTCCAAAACAATCACCCCAAAAGCAATCCCATCAAAAAATCTCAAACTATGAATTCAAAAACCCGAACGAACATTTGAATGCGGTCCGATAATAGATCTCAAATAATACAAAGTTTAAGCAATACAATACGCAAATAAGATCCGTGAAATCTGTGGAACAGTTCCCGGGGGACTTCATTCAAGATTTCTGATCTCGGAATGAGATTAAGCTCGCTGTATAAACTCCACTTTTGGATACAATTTTCCGTGTTCAAGGTTGCGTCCAGTGAAAGATAAACTATAGCTAAAGATAAACTAAATACTAGCTTTGCAGCAGGTGGTGACGGAGATGCCCATCGGAATGTGATGTTTCACTGAAAAGTAGCCTATGTTACTCTCTAGCTTCCTCAATATCTCTAGCACCAAAAATAATATAAAAAAGACGTGTGGCACTCGGGGACTGCCGCGGTAAAGCTATTGCATAGCATGCCTTCAAGCCACACCTCCGTGCCCGTCGGAGTGGGGAGCGTGAGGTTTTTTTTCGTTACGGAATTTCTGGATTCGGTCCCCGCGCTCAAGGCCCACGATAGAAGCTATGCAATAGCTTAATAAATGTACTGCGTTGTTAAGTGAAAGAAACACAAAAATATATCTAGCTAATGTAGACCTAGCCATCGTTTTTAATTTTCTGTTTTCATTGAATTTCTTGTAACTGTTAGGACACAAAAATAAACACCATGCCATAATCGAAGAATATAGTACTTAATTATTTTTTGATTAATTATATTATCAAGTACTTACGTTCAACGCGCGACGTTCATTCCGTCTTATGTCATATTTTCACGATTTAACAGTTTCACTTCGATTGATGGTAACGTACTAAAAATAATGCGTTAAATTGTTAGCAGATTTTACAGTATCACAAACTTGCGACATATTACAGTCTTGCGAAAAAATTTCAGTTATTAAATGCACTTACTAGCTATAGCATAGTAAACCACTGGTTGGAGAGCATAATTTTAAAATTGTAAGCGTTGAAATGAAACCACTAAAGCGATCTTGTTTAAGATAAATAGAATAAATCTCTCCGTATCTCTATAAATCCTTAGCAAATTAATTAAGAATCAGCTTTCCACTGTAGCTGTGCAATTTAACATTTTGATTAGTGTTAAAAGTTTTAATCTAACTTATAATTGTATTCTGATTTCTTGACGTTTACAAATTAATTTGAGAAGTAAATCCGCGAATTATCTTTCAACATATTTTAGCATTGATTTTTTTTATAATTTACATTGATTTTATTTCTAAAACATTTAGTAATTTCGTCCAAATATGTTCATCTAAAAATCTATTAAGGGTGCTTTTACACCAATAATGTGCGAGGATGTGTAGCGAGGAATGTTCATTCTAACCCCACTATGTCAAATTCTGTTAGTGTAAACAGGCGTAGAGCATTCTTTCGTTATTCGTGCGTTCGAAAAGATTCTATGCAATGTTCTAATATTGAACAACACTGAATACGAGTTTTCGTTTACACTTAAATATCACGATATAATGCTCTTTGCTTTAGCTCTATGTTCGTTTAATGAAAATACACCGTCAGAATTGACCTAAGATACGCGCTTTCCTAGAAGGCACTTGTGAATTTAATTAATAATGTTTTTCCAGATAATGCTATACGCTGGTATAGTAAGTACAACCTACCTCCTCTCTTTACCTCTTCATCTATTCGTGGAAGCACCAGCTTGCGCCTTGCAGAAGATTTGGTTCGGACCTCGTCGACAACCACGGGAGGAACCCGTGAATGTTAAACCGGGTGTATCTACTGTTTCTGTGTCTACTGTATCTACGCATATATAGTTTATTAGGTGAAGCCGCGTATCCACTAGGTGATTGTTGCGCAACATATTGTACAACATGATGTGCAACATATTGAAACTTTTGTTGAAAAAATACTGACCCTTTGTCTTCGCTCTACTAATATGTATATGGACAACATAAAACCAATCAACCAAAGCCAATAGTTCTGATTTCAACCAACAACAAGCCGAGCGTTATGTTGCACGCTGTTGTGTAACTTTGTAACATAATATGGTCACGTGTTGCGAGCTTAATGTTGCCTAGTGGAAACGCGGCTTAAAGCGTATTCATGATAAACATTTGTTGAGCAACAGTTGATCAAAAATGTTGCTCTAAACTATGCTTAAATGTTTCTTGGGTATTTCAACTCGCGTTATCTACTCTGAAACTCACCAGCAAACATATTGATAACAACTGTGGCATGATTCAATTGTGTTGCTAAACAAATGTTTACCATGAATGCAGTACTTTGCTTAAAAAACTAACAATTTAATAAAAATCGGTCGAGTTGTTTCGGAGTTTGGATACAAATACTGTGATAAAAGAATTTTATATGTAGGTATTAGGCGATTAACACACGGCACCGCGCACCGCGGCGGTTGGCAGTGAAGCCCTACGAGGAACGGACCGTTCGACCGCGCGGTCGGGCGGTGTATGTGTGTTTGGTATCAACGGATTTAATAGAAGCCAATGCAACTTGAGAACCGCTTCACCGCCAACCGCGGCGGCACGCGGCACCGTGTGTTAATCGCCTTACATGACGCAGTAGTAGTAGATGTTTTAGTAGATTTAATAATGGTCTAAGTACGCTACATAAACAGAAAATATCTGAAAAGATTGCTACAGTAAATATACAGCAAGATTAACTCTTTTGATTAGAAAAAGAAATTTAAAAGTAAACAATTTTGTATGGCAGTTCTATTCGATTTGAATAATTCTTTAGGTGCCTATTTATCGAGAAAGGCTATAGGTATATATTATCATTACGCTAAGACCAACAGGAGTGGAGCACTGCGGATAAAACCGCGGGGCGCAGCTAGTAAACTATAATGGTACTTATAACTTTATAATTTCTAAGGAAGAAGCGCTCAAGAAACACTGAAGAGACAAAATCTAGAACTAATTTCTTGAGTACAAACTTCCAGCATGTTATGATATTCCAAGAAGCCTTTGTTAGAAGCAATTCAATTTAAGTGGAAACAGAAAAACTTAATTGCTCTAACGTCACTTTTGATATTAGTCTAAGAACCGGAATTAGAAAAATATACCCTCATCTGTTATTTATATGAAACAATTTTTTATAAGCTGATTTTATTATAAAATATTGACGGTTTTAACTTACTACATGTAACTAACATGAGAAAGTAAAAATTAAAAATAAATTACGTGTTCATTAATTAATTACTATTAATTGCCGCAGGCTTATGATGGTAGAGGTTGTTTTTATAAGTTCATGATATTGAAATCAGCTTATAAAAAATTGTTTCATCTAAATAACAGATGAGGGTATATTTTTCTAATCCCGGATCTTAGACCAAGTTGTTCAGTTTCCACTCAAATTAAATTGCGTCTAAAAGGTTTCTTGGAATATCATAACATGCTGGAAGTTTGTACTCAAGAAATTAGTTCTAGATTTTGTCTCTTCAATGTTTCTTGAGCGCTTCTTCCTTAGAAATTATAAAGTTATAAATAGTTTACTAGCTGTGCCCCGCAGTTTTACCCGCAGTGCTCCGCTCCTGTTGGTCTTAGCGTAATGATATATGCCTATAGCCTTCCTCGATAAATAGGCTATCTAACACCGAAAGAAATATTCAAGTCGGAACAGTAGTTCCTGAGATTGCTGAGACACAGGACACGCTGCGGGTAAAACCGCGGAGCACAGCTAGTGTTTTATACGAATATAAAACATGAATTGGTCGTAGGCCATTTGATTATGCCTACAAGAGATACAAATCTAATAGTACCCATATGTGTAAGCACACCTTATTTCAAGTCTAATGGAAGATAAACAAAATACTAAACTATTTCTTATTGGTGTCCCACAGACTGATTGTGAGTCGTAATTAAAACCGCATTACTTCTAACGAGCCCTCCTCATAATGGGCAGTGTTGGGCGAGTAGAGGCAATCACGATAGTGTAGAGTCTAAATGTCAATGATCGGCCATCATTGTAGATGTTTATTCAAAACTCTGAAATGGCAAACATCGACGATCATTTGTTGGGCCAACGCTGCCCATTGTGAAGAGAGCGAATAACGATCCTGTGCGAAACATTATTAGATTTTATCAATGTAACTGTTTATTTATCAGATGTTTTGATGGGTTTACATGTGTAGTATTTACGTATATTAATGATTTAACTTGACTCTGTTCATTTCTATTTCAATATAGATACTAGACTATTAGAAGCTTTTTTGGTTAAATAAAAACTAGTTACTATTATATTATGTCTTTAGTTTTTCTAGTATGAATACGTTGTTCTTTAAGTCTTTATTCACACTTTTTACACTGGGTTTTATTATAATACTCGTTTGCTCAATATATCAAGAATTCAACGTCCAATTATTACATCTTGATAATTGACTGGTTAATTATAAATGTATGATGTACTAGATGTAAGTTTTGTGTAATAAAAATGTTTATAGAAACTGTGTTTTATTTTACTACCTACCTAGGTACACTACTATTTTTTATTTTTAGATATCACAACAAAAAATTTAAATAGGTACATACAATAAGATTAAATTAATATTACAATCTCAAATTATATTATTTAATCTGAAATTACAAATTTATAAAATTGTGTTTTAATTAACCACCACTCCTTTTTGATATTTAGTAATGATTAAAATGTAAAAACGATAATCACAAATCCAAAATAATAAAATTACTTTAAGTCAATTTGATTAATGTTGTCAATCTTCGTTGCGTATCGTCCTTTCAGAAAAATGCGGGCCATCTATTGCGTGATCGTGCGGGGTGAGGTAAGTGTTTAATTTTGGCGGGAGGCGGAGAGTGTCCGTTCTGTAGCGTTTAGCTACTATTATGTATTCTGTGCTATAGGTCTAATTTCACTGGAAGTAATACTATTTTAAGACAGCATGCTGCTGATATAAGCGTGTTATTAAACAGAATTTGAATGACCTCATTGCCTCCTATGCAATAACCTAGAAAGAATCAACGAGCTAAAATGATCAGTGCAGTTCGCTTATTGCGTAGTTGGCAAGTTCCCAGTGGTCCGGGTCACTTTGGTTTATACCCTTATTTGGCGTGACTATGCCTGTGTTAGTAAATAGTAAAAAACTATTACTAATAAAGTTTTAAGATCCCTGCCAAATTGCAAACTGTATTGTTGTCGAGTTTAATTTATTCTTTGGAGCCAAATGTCGTTGATTTTGTTGCATACCCATCTATGTTATAAAATTAACACTGCAGATAAATTGAAAGATTATGTTAAATTTATTGCCTACTATTACCTACCTTGTAATACTCTGTGAAATAAACATTAAGTACTTTCTTAAAATCATCAGGAAGATGTACCAAAGAAGAATATATACATATATCAGAGCTTCAAATACAGTAAATTTTAAAGCCTTGTGATATTATCTGCTATAAGTTTAGGCAGGATAATCATACGTTTTTTTCATACTAGTAGATATGTTTGTATATGCACGTTTAGTAAAAATAAACATGTTTTATTTCATGTACTTTCAAATAGAGTTCAGAAACAGAATGCTACATTGTTAGTAGAGGACCCAAATTTTCTAATGCTTTTCAAATAAGTTTTATTCTTTTTTTGCGTCTAAACGAAATGGGCACTGACCCGACAGACGTTGTCCAATTTTCCGGCCAGCTGTTCCAATTTTTTCTTTCTCTAAAAACCTCATTCGGACTATAAATATATTATTAGAAAAATCCTGTTTTCAATGGATTTCCAAAATATATTATTTTCAATTTATTTCTAATTTACAGAGTTTAAATTAAATGTGCAAGATCAAAAGTGCATAATCCAATTAATATAATTGAATACAGGTTAAACATACAATGACATATTTAAAGGTACGAAGGTACGAACCTGTACGAACATTGTAGTGAAGGCGTATTTTTAATGATAAAATAAAAAGCAAGTTTCTTTTTATAATTCAAATTTATTCTCACGGCATTCCAATCCATACATAAATAAATCTATAAATGCTTTTAAGTCTATCGTTTGGAATAACAAAAAAAATCACATTACCCTATTCACCTCTTTCTAAACACGAATAAAGAAACATACGAAATACTGTCACTCACAATGGCACATTAAATCATTAATTAATTATATAGTCCATTGAAAAGTTACATTTGGGGTTGCATTTCTTAGAGGACGCAATTTTATTTTTTTGATGTGTAGGGGGGGTCAGTGTGAAGCTATCAGCAAGTTTGTGGGGTCGCCACCCTTGTCCCACGGCCGCCATCTTGAAAATAGCGGAAGATATGGTTTATACGATATATCTCTTAAACTGTTTATCTGATAAAAAAAATTGTTAACATTATTTGTTGCAAATTAAATTCTCTACAATTTTGGTCCAGTAACTTTTTGTCGTAGAACTATAAATAAAAAATTTATAAGTGAAAATGTTCAGATAATAGAGATATTTATATTTTTCAATAAAACTTTTTTTTTATCATTTTACGAAGAAATGATATCAAACCATTTTTGTAGATTTTTTTTCGAGGAACAACTTTTACATACAACATTTTTTCATAAAGTCAATAGCTAAGGTTTTAAAGCGCTCCGAAATTAATACTATTTTTCAGTACTCTTAGCTATACGTTATACATATATTATGTGTGTGTACTAATAATTATTTGTCATCAGTAATTGTTTTTTTTTGTTATTATAATATTTTTAATAATTATTAATTTTGCAATATTATTAATAATTAATTATTGACTCTTTTCCCCACCACCCAGGAGGTAGAGTCTGGAAGCAAGTTTTTTTTTAAGTCGAAAAGCAGGGCTGAAATGTTCTGTTCTTGCAGTGCTGCATGGGAAAAGAGCCAATAGCCAATATATGTATAGTTAAGAGTACTGAAAATTAGTACTCACTTCAGAGCGCTGTAAAACCTTAGCTATTGACGTAATGAAAAAATGTTCTATGTAAAAGTTGTTCCTCGAAAAACAATCTACAAAAATGGTCTGATATCATTTCTTCGTAAAATGATAAAAAACAATTTTATCGAAACATTTAAATAGCTCTAATTTCTGAACATTTTCGCTTATAAATTTTTTATTTATAGTTCTACGACAAAAAGTTACTGGACCAAAGTTGTAGAGAATTTAATTTGCAACAAATAATGTTAACAAATTTTTTTTATCAGATAAATAGTTTAAGAGATATATCGTAAAAACCATTTCAACCACTATTTTCAAGATGGCGGCCGTGGGACAAGGGTGGCGACCCCACAAACTTGGTTTTAGCTTCACATTGAACCCCCCTACACATCCAAAAAATAAAATTGCGTCCTCTAAAAAACGCAAGGTTAGGCCAAAAAAATGTAACATTTCAATGGACTAATAATGTCATACGCAATTACAGTCATAACAAGTCAGTCATAACACAATCCCTCATGATCGATTCTATTCTTTAAAAAAAAAATAGCGTGTGTGCCGAGCACACGTGTCAGATACAGATTGGAAGATACTAAAATCGACGCCTTACTGCATGACGTGACGGTATTGCCATGATGTGACCTTGAAATTTTACTCTCAATGCGCCTATAGAAGTTTCACTTCAAACAATTGCAATATCTCTCTTTCTAACTTCAATATTCCACATTAATATCCAGCCAGCTTTTCTAACTTCGTTCCACTTAATATCATCTAATCCATTCACTATATTTATACTTCTTTTAAAAGTACCACATGTTTTCCAATCTTTCTTTTTTTTGTCTTCAATATTCCACATTTATATCCAGCCAGTCTAACTTCGTTCCAAATGTCTTATAATCTACTCTACACATTTGCTCTGTTGCGTCCTCTTGCTTAAATAATAATACTTCGCAAAATCTTTAATGTTTCAAATGTTTTCTAATCCACCCACCGTACTTAGCTACATCTGTGAACACCACATACATATATGGATCACATACAGGAGCGTCACTTCGTTTAGCGCTGAGCGATACAATGCCCCTCACGTACCAGGCTCCGTTTGTAGAACTGTCCTTCGGTATATCTGGAACGAAAACTGAGAAACCGCCGCCGCTGTCACCGTTGCAAGCTGATGTTCCTAAAATGAATGAATATTGTTAATATAGAAAATAGAGCAGTTGTAATATCGTTCAAAAATTATGCTTTATGTTTGTTAATATGATGAACAAAGAGGATTTCTCTTAAACTAAGTACTTCTCTAGTCTATATTAATTTATACACTAGAGTAATACTTAATTTTTCCTCCAACTTGATTGATTAAGTGAAAGTTTGTATTGCACGAAAAAGTACGAAATTAAGAATTAAGATTATAATTGTATAAATATTCATTCTGATAATCTTGCCTGTTTTCCGACAAAAACATATTTGTAAAGCACTTTAAATAATGTTATTTATGTATGTATGTGTCGTTTTAGTTATTTAAATTAACTATGTCGTGTCTTAAAAAAAATCCAATATACCATTATTTAATCCAGCGCAGAATTTCTTATCATTCAACACAGTAGCATAGAAGACGGGATTCTTCTTTATACACTTACTTTCCGATACTTTTGGCATTGTAGCGCTCTTTAGTTGCGTGGAAAGGTGGTCTGTGTTATCAAAACCCCAACCTACAACCTATAACAATACAAGTGTATTAACTTATATAAGTATAGTGCGTTTCAAGATACTATGCAATGGTCTATTACTGAACAACACTGAATACGAGTTTTGATGTAAATGCACCGTAATACAAACAAGAATATTTAATTAGATTTTATTTTTAAAATTTTCAAAACATTGAAAAGCTAAACCATATTTAGTGGCTTCTTGGCTAAAATTTAGCAAATCTAAAAATTAAGACGTTAAGTATATTTTTCAAACAGGAAATTAAACGCCTACTTACAGTTCCATAAACTCGATTAGTAGGTAGTCTTTCATACGCAGACGCCTGCCAGATACATGCTGGTTGGATGTAGTCATTGTAAGTCACTTCTGTCTTCAGTTTTAATAGCGCTATATCGTTGTTTAGGTTTTTAGGCGCGAAGTCTTCGTGAACTATTATTGAGTGGACCTGGAAGGTAGAAAAAATATTTATTTGTTAATCATTGACATACATATGATAACTTATTATAATAATTATTATTTCACACGCATTAAGATTTGTATTTTGTATTGACAGAATGTAACCTATGTCCGTTTCCAGCGCTTAGCCTATCTCTCTTTTAAATTCCTTTAAAATCGAGAGAGGTAGAATGAGAGATAGTATCTGCATATCTTTTGAACTTATATTAGCTTTTATTAATGTATGAATGAATGAATATGTTTTTTTTTTATAAATAAAACTTCAACTCTACTTAACAGAATAACAATAAAATTATGTTATCGAGCGTTTGTAACCTGAAGACAAAATTTACTCTATTATGTATGTATGTACCTCTCGTTCCTCAGATTCAGCATCACCTCCTATCAGATTATATTTGCCCAACACCACACTTAGTATTTCAGGTAATACGGCAGCACCACGAATTGTTGTACAATGTGCAGCTAAAACAAGGATAATATTATATTAAAAATACATTTTGGGTTCTTTGATCAAAGTTTGTCTGTTTGTTTGAACACGCTAATCTCGGGAACTACTAGTTCGATTTAAAAAATTCTTTCGGTGTTAGATAGCCCATTTATTGAGGCAGGCTGGTTATATATCATCTCGCTAAGACCAACAGGAGCAGAGCAATGCGGGTAAAACCACGAGGCACAGTATTATACAATTTTCAATATAAATGTACTTAATAGAGTTACTAGATACTATATCCTTGCATGGTAAAACCACCGATTAATTGATCGATCCATTAGGAAAATATTAGGAATTTCTAGAAAAAATCTCGAAGTCTCTACTTTTACTGTACTATATTGCATACTGCAACGATTATGAGAACGACTGTAATAAATTAATGAAACAACAGCAGTTAGTTATATAAATGTCAGTCCTCTGTTTCTTTTCTGTGTATAATTCCATGTTTGTTCTATTCAATACAATTTATTTACCTGTCAAAACAAATCTCTTCGATATCAAAGTCCCCCCACATATATACTTAACGACAGTTTTATCCAGTCTGTATATAGCAACGTGCCAGGGCCAGTCCCCTGGCTGCGTGGTAGCTCCGTTCACAATCAGTTCTGTGTATTTAATTTTACGCCTGCCACAGGACTGATCGAGTAACTTATTTTTGGTTTCCGCGTGGTCTCTATAACCCTCTATGTATTGATCTAGGTAGCCCTGTGAAAGAATTAAAGAAAAAGAGCGTGTGTGCCGAGCACACGTGTCAGAAGTGAAACTTCTTTCGCAAGATTCAAAGATACCAAAATCGTCGCCTGTTAAAAATTAGTTTTCATTAATTCTGCAGTATTTATATATTGTAAAGACACATATGCAACATGCTGATCAAAGCTTTTTTATATGTATTCGTCCACATTGTTTCACCGACGCTTTTTACTTTATAATAAATTATATTTTATTCAGTAGCGCTTAACCGTTAGCCTGAGTCATAGGTACGTTTGTGAAAAGGATTAACAGTATAATGAAATAAGGCTTTTATTTGGAGACCTTTGACCAAGAAGTGCTACTCTACATATATCAAAATACTTACAACTTCTGCGTTCTGGCAGTAATTTGCACTATTTATTTCCAAATAAGTCAAATACGGTACAACATGACTATTCACAGGTCCCTTTATATTAAATGTGATCCCTCGATGTGGTTTGTAAAACCTCACGTTAAAATCATCGTTGTCATCTACGGATAATCTTGCGTATGATTTTTCAGTCTGAAAAGTATTTGTCCCATTAAAATAATAAATAGAATAAAATAAATAATAAGTCTCTCAATATTTACTCTCTAACCTGTAATAAAATAAAACCGATTTTAAAGGAATATCTATTAAAACTATCATATGAGGACACTGAAGCTCTATTATTGTATATATCTTAAAAAAAAGACACACACACATTCTAAACGAACACAATATACTCTCACACATTCACACACCCATACATACTCACTCTTACACACTCATGTTTATTGTAATATAAGTAATTGTAATTTTATATAATTTTAACTGCAATGTAATGTACTTGTAATATACTGTAATTTTATTTTTAATTTTTAGTTTTAAAAATAATATAGTCATTTCTAGTTTAATTTGAGGGGTGGGCGCAGGTATCTGTAGCACAGTTTATACTACCACAGATACCGGAATTCCTCCTATTTTATTTTATAAATTTTTTAAATTAATTTATGATATTAACTATATGTGTAAATTGTTTATGAAGTGTGAATGTAATAATAATAATAAATAAATAAAATAAATAAAAAGATGGATGATGCCCAATTCGGGTTTCAACCAGGTCTATCAACCGAAAGTGCGATACTCTGCCTAAAACAAACTATTCAATACTATACTAGCAGGAGAACCCCAGTGTACGCCTGCTTTCTCGATCTTTCTAAGGCTTTTGACCTTGTATCTTATGATATACTGTGGGAAAAGATGGAGAGGGCGGGAGTGCAAAGGGAGTTGATAAGTGTACTGCAATTTTGGTATGCAAATCAAGTGAACAATGTCAGGTGGGGGACAGAGTTATCCGATTCATATAGGTTGGAGTGTGGCGTGAGGCAGGGAGGTTTAACCTCGCCGAAGCTTTTCAACCTATATGTAAACGAACTCATATTAGAGCTGAGGAAAAAGGGAGGCTGTTGGATAGATGGTGTATGCGTTAATAACATCAGCTACGCAGATGACATGGTCCTGTTAGGACCCACTGCAGGTTCCATTAGAGAACTACTGAATTCCTGCCAGGAGTATGCTGCCAAGCATGGCTTATCATATAATGTCGCAAAAAGCGTTTATATGATCTTTGGAGTCCCCCGAAAGCACATTGGTTACGAACCGATAATCAACTTAAACCAAATAGCGTTAAAGAGGGTAAAAAAGTTTAAATATCTCGGACACTGTGTTTCGGAGGACTTGAATGATCAAGCTGACATTGAGCGTGAGAGGAGATCCCTGGCGGCTAAATGCAATATGCTGGCCCACAGGTTCGTCCGATGTAGCAAAGAGGCAAAAATAACTTTATTCAAAGCCTATTGCCAAAACTTCTACACGGGAAGCCTGTGGTTCAAGTACTCCAAAAAGAGTATGAATGCATTACGGGTGCAATATAATAATGGGTTTAGGATGCTGTTGGGCTTGCCGAGGCATTGCTCAGCGTCTGAAATGTTTGCGCAGGCTTATACAAATGATTTTCATGCCATTTTGCGAAAAAAAGACAGCTTCATTACTCCAACGGTTACGTGCAAGTCCCAACGAAATCCTAAATGCATTATCGCAAAAAATTGACTCACCAATACTCGAACATTTTTATAATGTGTTGGTGAGACGTGACGTTTCTTAAATTGTATTATAATTCGTATTTTTTAGATTAATTATTTATTGCATATTTAAATTTCTATTTTTATTTTTATTAATTTTCCTGTGATTTTATGTATGTTTCATTGATTATTATTTGTGACATGTGAATTTTATATTTTATGATTGTAAGATTAATTTTATGTGTATTATTGATGTTTGTGTATGTATTGTGTTTTAAAATGGGTCTTGGTTACTCTTAAATAAAGAATTTATTATTATTATTATTAAAAGAAATTAATGACCATACAAAAAATTAATAGGAATAGAGCATTGGTTTGGACCCGGGGGCTACCATGATATCTTAAAGCAGTATAATTTCAAGTGAACTTCATCGTAATTCCCCTGTCCCTGTTTGCTGATAAAACTGGAAGTCTATTTTTATATTTTTCCATTATTTTCACACTGTACTTGCTATTTTAATGGTTTGCCTGAACAGTTGACTAAACAGATTGAAACAAAATATCCAAGAAATGTGTAAGATGAGATTAGATTATTCTATTACATGTGTTTTGTCTCGTCTATTTAGATTTAATTCAATTTCTCTAGGTTTGTTTATCCATACTAATATTATAAATGCGAAAGTAACTCTGTCTGTCTGTCTGTTACTCAATCACGCCTAAACTACTGAACCAATAATTTTCATGAAATTTGGTATGGAGATATTTTGATACCCGAGAAAGGACATTGGCTACTTTTTATCCCGGGAAAATGACGTAATCCCGGAAATCCCACGGGAACGGTAACTATGCGGGTTTTTCTTTGACTGCGCGGGCGAAGCCGCAGGCGGAAAGCTAGTTAATTTTATATAACAGCATATAAAAAGTATTTTAACACATTTATATACCTATTGCCAGTCTTTATGAATTATGATTCATTGAACAAAGTGATAAAACTTGAGGATAAATATCCATTTTTCCTTAAAGATAGAATTCTTACTGCTATTTTAAGCGGCACATCTTGCAAAGATAGGTGAATGGCCTGATATTTATTTACTAGCAGTTAAAATAACAATAAATGTATGAAAATTTACGAAAAGTGTTAGAAGATAATCAACATGCGATTTTACCGGCTCTTAGGGTGCTTTTCCACCAATAATGTGCGATCAAGTGTAGCGAGGAATGTGTTTGTAAATAACTAATCACATCGCTTCATTAAGTTTGAAGTTTGAAGCGTTCAGCGTTTGAAGCGATACTATTGGTTATTTAGAAACACATTCCTCGCTTCTCATCCTCGCACATTATTGGTGGAAAAGCACCCTTAGTAAATCTCACATTAAATGGTCATTAGAAAGACCTGCACCTTTGCCTACTAATATTATAAATGCGAAAGTTTGTGAGGATGTGTATTGTGTGTTTGTTACTCTTTCACGCAAATACTACTGAACCGATTACAATAAAATTTAGCACCCATATAGAGAGTAACTTGGATTAACACATAGGATAGGTTTTATCCCGGTAATCCCACGGGAACAGGAACTATGCGGGTTTTTCATTTAAAACGCGGGCGAAGGCGCGGGCAGAAAGCTAGTAGTTTATATTTCACTTACCAACGTAACACTAGCTTCAGCATCAAACTTCAAAACCATAACCGTTTGCGCGGGAAACTCCTTACTAATCTGTAGTTTATACTCATTTTCTTCATCTGGAGGCTTCCCAGGCTCATAGGCCACGGTCACATCAGCGGTGTCATTGCAAGGGTGTACATGGAGGAGTGGAGCACCTACTAATCTCCATTGTGTATCTGCCCTTATTGATATTATGGATATAATTAATAGAAGTGTCTTCATCTATGACAGCCTGGAAGAGAAAAATGGACTTTAATGCGTTGTGGGAAGGTTTATTTTGGCGTGAAGTGTATTTTTTTGTCTTTGTCTTTGTAAATAATGCGTCTGCATTTTGAAGTAGTCTTCTTACGGAATATATGTATGAATAGTGTTTAGTAAGTTTGAAAGAAAAATTATTCTTTTAAAATATTTCTTATATTTCCATTAAAATACTGTTAAAAATGCTGTTTATTGTTTTTACAAATGAATCTATTTTATATGATTCAAGGTGCTACAGGGACGCATCATATTGTTTTGTATAACTCTATCTCTCTATACAAACTTTGTATTATTATGGTAGAGCCATTTTAATAGGCAAAATTTGACAGTTCAACAAAATTCAACAACGTAACCTAGTAACCTGCACGACATAGAATAACATGATATTTCGTTTTGATAGAACTGCACATTTGCTTAACTTTTTTCAATTACGATTACATATTTATAATAATAATGACCGATACAAGTAATTTTACGATTTGATTTTACTGATAAACCATTCTAAACATAATAAACAATTTCTGATTTAAAGAACTGACGTCGCTACAATTTTGTGTCAATAAACCTTTTTTTCTTTTTAAATACTACTCTAAAAATCGAAATCTGACATCTAGAATCGAATGCATTGATTACTTGGGAATAAAAATTATCATAAATAATTATTGACATGTGTTTCAAGTTCGATTGACAAATGCTTCAAGTCGGTATCGATTAATTCACTTTAATCGATGTTTTTAAACAGGTTACCACCCTATGAAGATAAATTAATTGATAGACGTCAAATGTTGCCTATTAAATTGGCTCTACTATAGAACTAAATAACAGATACATACATACAGATATTTCTTTAACAAATAAAAAAATACCACAATAAAATAAAACCTGTGTCACTCAGGAATAATCTAGCTTTCTATAAATAATAACAACTTTTCGTTCGATACAGTGGTATCGAACTCTTTATACCTACACCTATTTCTTGAAATAAATATTACTCATAATATCAAATACTCACTTCACGAATACACAACACTTAAAAATATTAATTTGTAAAAAAGTACATGACTTTAAAACATTTAAACGTGAATAGTGCTCAAGTTATACACAAACACTGAGGTATGTATGAAGATTGTGAAGTTACAGGCATAATGAGGAGAACTGGCAAATTGAAATATCCTGTATTTATGTATAAATATATAGTTAAGATATTTTAATTGATTATTTCAACGAGTTAATCTCAGAAACTATTGTTTCGAGTTTTATATTATTAATTTTAGAAAGTATGCAATTATTATTGTAGTAGGTAATGGATTGTTTAACAATGAATGACTGAATGAAAATTCTTTATTGCTATATAAAAGAAAACAATTAATATGCATCAAGGCAAGGTACTATTCCTATTTCCTCTTCAGTCAATAATGAATAAATTTAGTCTATTACAGACACTTATAAATCCGCTACATTTACAACATGCACCGTAACATCCAGCAAAAACCAGATATTCGCGTCTATTAATATCTGACCAGTCCAAGACCAGTCAATACAAAGCGCCATCTTTAATTAGTTAATTGTTATTTCTGATTGCGATTTATTGTCTACTTTTGTTAAACTTTTTGTCATTCCGAATGCATATTTTTAAAAATTAATGACAGAGCCATAAAATAAACTCAAACTCAAACTCAAAAATATTTATATTTTATTTATTCAATTAGACTTCTTCTAGAAGCAGTTTTGAATCGTCATTACATATTTTTTACATTTAAGTACCACCGATGATAGCCGAATAATTCCTAAAAATTGTTTAATCAATTTAAAAAATAATTTAAAGTAATTCTGTAATATTGACTTGATCAATAATGTATATTTACGGAGATCACACGGAATTATTTAAAATAATATTAATAAAAAGCACTCAGTAGCAGACAACATAATATTATATCCAAGAACTTTTAAGCTTCAATTTTCCATTGTTCGTAAAATATTTCAATAAATAGCTGAGTATGGCACTAAAACATGAAAACAAAATACATGTAAATTCGCAGTATCTTTTGCAAGTCACGAATCGACAAAAAAAATTCAATATTGTGATTTAAATAATATTCTGGCAACCCTACAAGCATAAAACTTAACGTTATGACTGCCCTGTCACGACCAAGAGGGCAATTCTTCCATTTTGCTTTTTTAGAAATATTTTTCTATTGTTTTTAACTCCTAAAGAAAGCCAGGGGTGAATAAGTGTATCTGTGTATTTGCCTTTATGTTGCAAAAGTATTTAAAATAAGCAAAAGTATATAATTTTGCAAAAGTATGCAAAACAAAGAATTCACTAAGTACTATAAATAATTATTAATTTAAATTAAAAGTTTTGTCACACGTATTGAACATGAAAAAATAATGTAATTTAATTTTATGTTAAGAAAGAGAATCCATCTCAATTTAATAAAACTATAATTTGATATAAAACTTTCAAAATTTCTTATTGAAGAAAATTTCGTTAGCAAGACTGAAGGGAATACCAAAAAAATTATCTAAGGAATAACTTCACAATAAATATTTTAGAAGGTTTTATTGAAGTGAAATTTCTTTAGGTGCGTTGAGAATAAAATTTCAAGGTCGCGTCATTGCAATACCGTCACGTCATGTAGTAAGGCGACGATCTTGGTATCTACCAAAAAAGTTTCACTTCTGACACGTGTGTTCGGCACACACTTTTTTTCTTATGCTCATTCCATTATAAATATTCAATGTGGTCACTGCTTGGGTTCAATCGATTATATACAAAAACTAGCGGTCCGCCCCGGCTTCGCCCGTGGTACATATGAAAAATAGATGTTGGCCGATTCTCAGACTTACCCGATATGCACAGAAAATTTCATGAGAATCGGTCCACCCGTTTCGGAGGAGTATGCAGACTAACATTGTGACACGAGAATTTTATATATAAGAAGATTATTAAAAGATAAATAGTTAACGTATAAGTTACATACGTTAGCATAACTAGACAACTTTAAACTAAAATTCCATACAACGGTAATTCAATTAAAGAGAAGGTATATAATATAGAGAAGGAATTGTCATGCATAATACGGTAAACGGTCGATTTGAAAATATCTTAGAAAATATCCTCATTCTTATAAATTGGACGCATACAGTGCAATAAACGGAAATTTAAAGAGATTGCTCTGCCGATCTAGAATACTATTTTTATTTTATCACTAGCTTCAGCTCACGGCGTTTCTCGCGTTATATTACTGTCTTAAAAGTGTGTTTGTTTGTCATTCTATTTGTGATGAATTTATAGTATGATTTTTTTTTAATTTAATTTTAGATTGATCTTGGAGGTAAAGCTGAATGCTTGGCTGAATGTAACAGCCACTTAATAAGGACAACAATTGTCAAAAATACTCTACCTAAAAATTCTACCGATAGCTTTCAAATAAAAAAATAATCATCGAAATCGCTTCAGCCAATTAGAAGTACTGAGCTAACAAGTCCAAAAAAGCAGTTGAATTCGTCTTCCTTTTTTGAAGTCGGTTAAAATGAATTAGAATAAAAATGGTTTAAAAAATGTAAGACGATGTCAAACTCCTGGAAACTCATAAGAAATGTAACTAATTTAGATTCCAATATAAAATTCATGCAGACGAAGCCCCTTGTTTGAAAAGCATTTAGATTACTTTGGATTCTGTTTAATATTAAAGCCACTATGGACTGAAATTTCTTGTCAAGTCAAAAGTTCTTTTTTATGCTTAGAAAATTACATTTTTAATACATTTATAAATAAGCTTCTTAATACTTCAAGGATTGTATAACACTAGCTCGACTCGCGGTTTTACCAGCATTGCTTCGCTCCTATTGGTTTATATACATTACTATAAGTTAAACATACAAATTTTACCCTGAGAATTCTCACGATATTCATATAATGTTGTAGGTACTATAGCCATCCGACCAGGCGATAATTTTTTGAAATCGTTTCGGTAGTTCCTGAGAATAGCGCGTTTAAATGAACAAACTTCAGCTTTATATTATTTGTAAAGACCAAGCGTTGTATATACAACGATATAGTCATATGACTAAGCTCTATGTATCAGTTTATTTATTTACTTCTTTATTATTATTGCAAGAAAATGAATCACGACATTGTATAAAACAAAACGCTCTATGTATCTACGCAACAGATTTTGATGCGGTTTTTTTTAATAGATAGAGTCATTTTCGAGGAAAGTTTTAGTACATATATAATTTATTAGATTTTAGACAAAGAGGACGAAGCAGCAGGCGGAAAACTAGTAATAAATAGATTTTTACACTAATTTTTCTGCTCTTAGAAAATAATCAATTATTAATTAATTGAAACCTATTTCACGGGCCATAAGAGTACATAATTCAAAACTTACTAGAACCTTTTTAATATACTTTCGCAAAGTCATCGAGATACTTCGAAAGTTGCGAGTTATTAATATTCCAAGGCACAACAAAAGAGACATTTTAGGGTTCAGCGGAAAAAATGATACAAATAAAAATCCTTCTAATATTATAAACGTGAACGTTTGTGAAGGTGAATGGATGTTTGTTATTTAATCACGCAAAACCAGCTGATCGTATATGCATATTTTTACAGATTTGTTACAGATGAAGATTTCACGCGCATATGATATGCTACCTATTTTTACCTAAGTACCATTGAGAGAAGCCGGGGTTTTCAGGTAGTTATAAAATAATATAATTTGATTTAGATTTTATGTTTATTGTGTGATATTGTAGTGATATTAAATTTTAATAATTATATAATATATGATATTTAATTTGAAATCAGAGTTATACAAGAAGAGCACAAGCATCATTGACTATCATGCACGAAATTCCAGACACCGTACATAAAAAATGTGACATTTAATAAAATTCTAATGAACCCACTATTTCCATTTACGCTCACCCTTCACCGCCCATATTAAGTAGAGCATTTTTCCTTTATATAAAAGTTAAATCTGGTGCGAAACGCATCGTATGAGTGAAAAATTAGGGTCCCGCATAAAAGACACTTCCAAAAAGAGATCGTAAAAAGCTTTGAAAAGCCAGTATTAAAATCTCGATGAGAATAATTCGTGTTTCTTTGTTATTACTGCCTTTGGAAACTTGGTAATTATAAAACTAACAGTAAATGTCCTATTTAATTGGTCTGGTCCGGTCTTAACTGAGTCTGATTATTATGTATTTTAACACAGGCTTTCTTTTTCTTTCATATGAGTTAGATAAGATAAAATATAGTGTTAGTATTCATATAGTTCAACCAAAAACATGTCAGCAAATTGCGGTAATTAAAACAAACAATTATTTTTTGTAAATAAATATTAATACCTACTCTTATGGCCCAAAAAACTTATTGAGTATATATTCTACAAATCTTTAGTTATAGTTCACAAATTATTTATTTTTATATGATTTGATTTAGATTTGATATCTTCAAGAACACACACATATATCCCGTATTCTAGATGTGATCTAACAAAAACAACAACATAAATTCCAACCATTCTCAGTGAAGAATCGTTCCTCTCATCTCCCTCAGAAACTCAGTAACAATGAAAAAGTAATTGCAAAGAAAGTACGGCTAAACGTTTCACTAACCATTAAATCTATTAAGTCCTTCAACGTAGATATAGGATATCTAGATGTGACTAATTTTAATAAATTAAGATTTAATTTTCAGGTTATAAATAACATAATATTTTTGATAATGATAAAATCGAAACGTGCTTTTACTTTGTTCAGTTATACAAAACTTCTTCATAGATAAAAATATATATTTTTTATTCAATAATTGTATTTTAACACTATTATCTTGATCAAAATATGTCTACCAAGAACCTAATTTCAAACCATCTAGGTATAAAATATAGGCCCTATCATGGCCCTATCATAAATTTTATTTATCTAAAGAAAGTGAATGATATATGCTTCACAAGTTTTTCGTTAAATTGATTGTCACTTATGAAATTAAAAGTAAATTATTAAATTTATAATGAAAATGTTAATTTGTTCGAAAACAATTCTATTCAAAATAGAGTAGCTGCATCTCCCCTGTATTACATATTTTATTTTATTTTACATAGAACTACATACATAATTGACATTGACACATCCAGTTCTATATATCCTTGTAGCCATTCAAGAGTAATATTACAGTATCCTCATTACTGGTCTATATAATTAGGATCCTTCTTTTACACTAATTTCAGTAATTACATCAGATTTTACCACTAGTTAATTAGGTAATGGAGTTTTTGTTAAGGGGTCTATTTTAGTAGGTACCTACTCTGACAATAACGTGGTTTTGACTGTGACGGTAAATTATCGTGGATTTGATAACCTTAAAATATGTTTTTATAATATCATCCTATTACCAGTTTGTATTTAATTTTTTGTAAACTAAATACGTGGAAATAAATAATAAATTACTGTTGGGCAGAGAATTAAAACGCAGACTTATTCACATCGTATATTGCAGTATATTGTCTCACAATCAAGTATTATCGACAGCCATATTGAAAAGTGAATGAATACAAGAAAAAAGTAAAGCGCGAGCTATACGTTGCAAGCACAGATAACAAAAGTATATTTAATCTGTAAATGACGCGCGAACTTCGTTTCACACACGAACACCTCCCTTCGAAGTCGCGAGTGCACCTTCCTTAAAAATGTCCACAACTCCAAGGTTGTTGATACATTCAAAATGCTTTCTTCTACTAAGGCCCTTGGTCAACACATCAGCAGGCATTTGATCTGTGGACAAGAATTTTAAACACACCAGACCTTCCTCACACGCATCTCTAATAAAATGATGTCTAACATCAATATGTTTCGTACGAGGGTGGTAATGTCGGGTTTGTGCAAGTTTAATTGCACCCTGGTTATCATTGAATAATGTAATACATTCACACTCAACACACAGATTCCCAAACATGTCTTGTAAATACATGGCTTCCTTTGTTGCCTCAGAGAGAGCCATGTATTCCGCTTCCGTACTTGATAAAGCAATTGTTCTTTGTTTTGATGCTTGCCAACTGATAGGAGCACCTGCAAAAATAAAAGCAAATCCAGAATATGACCTACGGTTATCAGCTGTATTTGAACCCCAATCAGCATCTACCACACCAAATAATGGTAAACCTGTTCTTTCATACATTAATCCATAATCAAGCGTCCCTTTCAAATACCTCAAAACACGCTTAGCAGCCTTCCAGTGCTCACTATCATAATTAGTGTTAAATTGACTAAGATAATTAACTGTATATGTGATATCTGGCCTTGTGGACACGGCTAAATACATCAAAGCACCAATCAAACTTTGATAAGGATACTTACTCATTATATCATCATTCATGCATTCAGGTTTTTCTAACTTAACATTCATATCCATAGGAGTCATAATAGGTTTGCATTCACTCATACCAAAACGTTCTAAAATTTTCTCTACATATAACCTCTGATTAAGATACACTCTATTATTCTCATCACGAGTAAACTCAATACCTAAACAATGATTTATTCTACCCATATCTTTCATCTCAAATGCACATGATAGCTGAAACTTCACTTCCTTCATCCACACATTATCATTCGTCGCCAAAATAATATCATCTACATAAATTGCAATCAACATCATACATTCACCCTTTTGTGCTACAAACAAACAAGAATCTTGAGGCATTGCTTTAAATCCAATACTAGTAAGCTCTCGAACTAACTCCTTATGCCACTGCAACCCCGACTGACGCAATCCATACAAAGATTTTTTTAACAAACATACACCATTCTCACATTCATTCAAAGCATCATACCAACGTCTAGCTGTCTCCAATATTTTCTCATCATTAATAACCTTTCTCTTTGTTCCAATCTTTTGGTTAGACAGTATTCTACACAGAACATTGCCAAGTTGGTCTGGTATTTCCATGAATACTTCCTCATCTAATGTTCCATTCAGGTAGGCAGTAACCACATCCATCTGATGTATATCAAAAGCATATTCTGCTGATAAGGCAGCTATAATTCTTATAGATGAAGATCTCACGACCGGAGAAAAAGTCTCGTGGAAATCCTCCCCTGGCCGTTGTGCACATCCTTTTGCGACAAGTCTCACTTTCTTGCCTATAGTCTTCGAACCAAACACAAATCGACTTCCAATAATTTTTCGATTTGGTGGTCGAGGCACCATTTCCCAAGTTACATTTTTAATTTGGGCCAGAAATTCATCTTCCAAAGCACGTCTCCACTCATCCACTGCACCCGTTTGCTCGACTTCCCTCCACGACGTAGGCTCAACAATAGCCACTCCAACTTCTTCACTATCAGAGCCTCTATCTTCTATTTCTTTGTCTTTGTGTGGTACTTTTTGGTGTTGTACTTTTAATCCTGTTCTTACTAATCTTGGTCTTCCTCTAACTCTTTTTGAAGGTGGTTCTACTAAATTTTCCCAAAACATAGTTGATGTTCTTTTTCTATGAGTTATAACCCTGTCTGTATTTTCATCTGTTTCTTTTTCTGCTTCAAGTACTTTTCTTAGCATTGTGTCATCTCTTCTTACTCTTCTTGTTCTAGGGACTATGAGTTCTATTTCTTTCTCCTCATCTTGTTTATAAGATTCTTGTTTATGGCTTTCATTAGGTTCAAATAAATCAACTGTAATATTCTCTTCATCATCCAGTATTTCTTTATATTCATGTCTAAATGCAGTTTCATTCATAAATTTAACATCGCGTGTCACAACCATTTTTCTGACTTTTGGATCATATATTCTATAAGCTTTTGACTGTAAATCATAACCCACAAAAATTCCCAATTCAGCGTTTGAATCAAACTTTCCTTTTTGAATACCTTTATTCTTATAATATGCCTTCGATCCAAATATATTCATATAAATAACAGTGGGTTTCTTCCCTTTCCAAACTGTGAATGGTATATTTCCATTAAGTGCAGTAGTAGCTGACATCTATTCCTTATATAATTCGCCATTTGAATGGCTTCAGCCCAAAATGAAGGAGGACTCCCAGCTTGTCGCATCATACAACGCGCCATCTCAACAAGTGTTCTGTTCTTCCTTTCAGCAACACCATTTTGCTGTGGAGTGTATGGTGCTATTAATCTTCTTCTGATTCCTTCCCTTTTTAAGTATTCATCAAAATCATTATTCACATATTCTCGACCATTATCGGATTGTAAAGTTTTGATCTGCTTTCCTGTAAATTTTTCAACATACACTTTATATTCCTTAAAAGCTTTTAATACATCGCTCTTATTTGCAAGAAAATAAACTTCACACCATCTTGACTTATCATCAATAAAAGTTACAAAATATCTTTTACCGCTGAAAGACTGACATCTCATCGGTCCACATAGATCTGTATGTACTATCTCTAATAGTTCACTTGTACGGTTCATGTTACTAGTAGAAAAGGACTTACATGTTTGCTTCTCTTTTATACAAACTTCACATTCTGACAGTTTTTCACTATCTTTTAAATTCAAACCATTTACTAAGCCGTGCTTAGCCATTGCTTTTAAGTCACGTTCATTTAAGTGCCCCAGGCGTTCATGCCACATATCTATAGGCTTTTTAACCGCCTCAGCATTATTTGCACTGTTTTCACTTAGTCTGACATGGTATAAATTTCCTATCCGATCCGCACGCATATGGACCTGATCATTTTTATCTATGACTACTGCATCATTCTTTCTGAAACGAACTTCAAACCCACGGTCAGTTATCTTCGCCACGGACAATAAATTTGTTCTTAACTCGGACACATATAAAACCTTCTCAATATCCACTTGGCGCTCTTCGCAGCCTGTGTCAACAGATAGACTCACCTTGCCTGTACCAGATATTTTAATGCTCTCATTATTAGCTAAATGAAGTTCTGAATCTAGTCTTGAAAATCCCTTCATAATGTCTCTTTCATTACACATATGGCCCATACATCCACTGTCGATACACCAAGTAATGTTTCTTCCGTTACCTAACATCACCTCTTCGGTAGTGCTCATCAAAATAGTTGCCTTGTCTGAGTTTCGTTCTACATTATGCGCGCTCTGCTTAAACTTGTTATTATGAATATTTTTATTAATGTTTTTAGATTTGCACTCTCTCGCAATATGTCCACGACCACCACACCGATAACATTCAATCTGAAACTTATTATTGTGGCGTTTATTCTCATGAGTATACTTCTTTGCATGACGAGGCTTAATCAACATTGCACCTTGATCTATAGTTTTAGATTTACGTCCTTCATAGTCTTCAACAATTTTTACCTTTAAAATATCAGTTGATGGTAAATCATCTCGTGATTCCATAGCTGTACGAAACATAGAAAAGGAATCTGGCAAACTATAAAGCAACAAAATAGCAAGTAATTCGTCAATGACGTTTAAACCAATTTCTTTTAACTTCTTGACGGCGTCAAAGAAATCTGCAATGTGCTTGCGCAGGTCATCTTCTTCTTGCATGCGCGTTAAGACAAGTTTCTTTAACAATGAGGCTTTGCGAGAAGGCCCACTCGATTCATACATCGATTTAAGTTTGTCCCATATGGCTTTGGATGTTTCTAAACCATCTAAAGCAATGAGCTCACTTGGACTTACGGCTAACAAAATGTCGGACTCGGCCTTTCCATCCAACTTCAACCACTCCTGATATTTGGCATCAGATTGCGCTGGGCGCGGGACCATCCCGCAAACATATTCCCATAAATCATTTTTCTTCAAAATGGCGCGCATGTGCACTTTCCACGTGTCGTAGTTATCACCATTAAGAGGCTCAATTTTAATTGACGTTGCCATTTTATGTATGCAATTTCTTCATTTAGGTACAATACACCAAATAAAATATGTATTTGTACTTATTTTTCGTCGAATCGAAATCTTCTAATTAAACGCACGCTGTACCATTGTCTTCTTAAAGTATGAATACTTATGAAACTTATCTCAACTTTTACTTTAGTAAGTATACTTTATCATGTAGAATTAAACTCAAAACACTTTTAGCAATCAACACTGGGCCCATAACCTGTTGGGCAGAGAATTAAAACGCAGACTTATTCACATCGTATATTGCAGTATATTGTCTCACAATCAAGTACCTATTATCGACAGCCATATTGAAAAGTGAATGAATACAAGAAAAAAGTAAAGCGCGAGCTATACGTTGCAAGCACAGATAACAAAAGTATATTTAATCTGTAAATGACGCGCGAACTTCGTTTCACACACGAACAATTACCCTAACTAGAACATTTTTATGTAAAATATTGGCAGAATGGAATTTTAGAGAGCAGATCTCATGTAGAGCCTAACTCTAACTTTACACGTCCTTAATATTCCAATACGTGAATTTAAAAGGAAGGTTTCCGTTTTTAATACACTGTTTTTTATGAAATATTTGACACTTATTTCCATGGGACTTTAACAAATAATTACTAACAATCTAAAACGCAACACCATTTACTTAGATCAAGACGTCTTTCAAACCTTAATTCATTTAACCTTTACGCCTTCCCTTCGAGTTGAACATCACGACATCGTATCAATACAAACAGATGTTTATCTCCATTATAATTGAATCTAAACAGCCGTTCACACCTTCCGAACATCGCTACCCGAATCACGTTCACGATTTTTTAAATAAATTCCTCAGGAATTCAGACAGGGTCCCAAAATGGGAGGATTACTGTTCATAAGTTGGGGTCTTTGAATACCCGCACGTGACGTCATTAGATACGTGGCCTAAAGCTAGTTGAAAGGTCGAATCTAGGCTTAGATGCTAGAATTTATTGTGACGTCACTGTTATTTTGCGTGACTATGAAATGTCACAGTTGGAAAATCACAGTGATGAATTCAGCTCTAGTGAAATAGATCATGTCAAGTGATTCTATATGTGATGATGAGTACGATAGGAGATTAACATGTGATAGATGTTATTAAAGCAGATATTCAAAATTGTAATTCAGCATTGTAATGAGATGTTTCATATTATATTATGTTCCTTTTTACCAACACAATATTATGATGGATAAAATTCCAACTCATAATTATTGAATATTCGTTAGTATTTCCATTTTCGAAAGAAGTACAAACTAAAAGCTCGTTGGTTTTTTAGTTTGTACTTTTTTGTTTGTAGTGTTATAACACTACGAGCTGTTATGTTATTTTAACGTTAAAATCACAGTGATTTATAACAGTCATAAATAACAGTGAATAATCACATAACGATATAACCTACCCTAGCTAAGATTGTAGGCCTTCAAGCACTGTGAATATTATTAGACCCAGTTATTAAGCCAAACTGCTCCTAGGCGCAATATCCAGCTTCTGTAATTAATATCCTATGTTATTCTGTGAAGTGAGCCTTATGAAATATTAATTTAACCATACATGTAGAGTTTTATAACGTTTTAATAAAAAATTATATATGAACTATAAAATCTGGTCGCATTTAGTATACGATACTACCTTTCCGCCCGCGGCTTTGTCCGCTTTGTCTAAAACTTAATAAATTATATTCTAAAACCTTTCTCTTGAATCACTCTATC
The DNA here is from genome assembly GCA_907164665.1 of Colias nastes. Lineage (NCBI taxonomy): Eukaryota > Metazoa > Arthropoda > Insecta > Lepidoptera > Pieridae > Colias > Colias nastes. The sequence goes on along the minus strand of CAJQZM010038224.1, from coordinate 88,299 downwards.
TATTTAAAAAAACGCAACAATATCCGTTGCGTAGTTTTAAAGATTTAAGTATACAAAGGGACATAGGGACGGAGAAAGCGACTTTGTTTTATAGGTACTATGTAGTGATAAGAGTTTTTGTAATCAATTCAGCAGCAAATTTATGAGTCTATTTGGCACAAACATTGAAAAAGTACAAGTAAAGAGGCGATATTTTTAATAGCTTACAACATTCCCTGTTTTTAAATGTAGTAAATGTAACTGGCCATAATAAAAACATCAAATCTCAAAACACGAAATTAAGTCACCGTTAAAAGAAACAGTAAATAAAGCAATAGTAACTCAAACGAAGGCAATAAAGTATCAACACAAAGGAATCTAAACTTTACTATAAAGTTAATAAGGTGCAAAATTCAAGGGAATCACTAATTCTCTACTGAAGTGTAAACATAAAGCTATTGTAACTTTAAAAGTGATAGTAATAAGGTGCAAAATTCAAGGGAATCACGAGTTACTTATTGACACATAAATTAAAGTAATTGCAACCTTACACTATAGTAATACGGTCCAAAATCCAACATCACAAGTTCTAGACGGTCTAAGTACTTAACCACACAGAGGCAAGCAAGTCATCTTAGCCCATTAACGGGCATAACAAGTTAGGACACAGCAGATCCAGATTTGACATAATTGGACTAATTCTACGTATGTACCAATAATGGAACAGATTAAGCGGTTAGGCTTTTGATGTTGTTACTAATCGCTGTAGGACTTTTGGGTATTGACCTCGCTAATGTAACAATTAAAATGGATATACAGTCGACTCTCGTTAATTCGAAACTCGAGGGACACTCAAAATATTACGAATTATCAAGAGTTTGAAATATCAAATGGTTCGAAATTTGTGAGAGAAAAAAATAAAACTTCGAATTATTAAGTGTTAATCAATTATTCAAATTCAAATTCATTTATTATTTATTAAATGCTATTCTACAGTAACCGAATGATAACTAAACATACCAATTTATGAGAAGTTTAAAGTCAAACTAATCATAACAAAAACAACGGCTCATTGAACAAGTTTGAACTTGTCGCAAAATGTACCTACCTGACTACCTGCTTACAATCTTTTCGCCTCTTTCTCTCTGCAACTTTGAATTGTCGAGTGTTGGACGCCGATGAGTTCGAATTAACGCGTCGTTTTGTTATAAAGCAATGGTATTTTCATTCGAATTACCAAGTGCACAAAAATGTATGGATTTATTTCGAAATATCAAGAGATTTTGTAGGGACCTCGTGATAACTTTGAATTATAGAGAGGTTCGAATTATCGCAGGTTTGAATTAACGAGACTCGACTGTAGTAATACGCAATGACAAGCAATTATTTTTGGAAGAGAAATCAAATCTATATAAATAGTCTATATAATAAAAATGAATCGCCAAATGTGTATAGCTAAACGCAAAACTCGAGAACGGCTGAAACGATTTCGTTAATTCTTTGAATAGTTCCCCGTTCTTCCTGTGTAGAGCCACAATTTAGAAATAGATAAAATTCTCTCAATTGATAATATTTGTTATTATCACTTGAAATTAATAGTTTTCATTCGTTAACTGTTCTAAAAATTTAAAATCATTTACTATTTCAGTCATGGAGTTTTTAATCGATTCTTCTAAGCAAAAATGTTCTGGAAAATAGTGTACTGTTTACTATTAGATAGGGCAGATTTATATGTTTGTTTCTCACGATTTCAAAAATTATTAAACAAGCAGAAATCTACATTATTCCTGTGTGACGTAGACTATATTTCAACCGACTTCCAAAAAAGGAAGAGATTCTATGTCACTTGTATTTTCATGTCTATATATTTTTTCTTTTTAAAACCAGATAAAACCGGGTGATGGTGGTTGATTTAAAATTCTAAGATATTCAGTTGAATGATTCAAGTTTGAGTTTAAGTTTGTTTGAAGCAAACCAATGACCATAAAAAGCATTAAGAAAGTGGAGAATAACTTGACACCTTACTCAACTTCCACTCAATGAACTCTCTTTGAGAACTATTCTCACTTCATTGGGCTTTTTTGGACTTACATTTATTTACCTTTACTTGCGTATCTATACTATAATATCTATACTAAATACAGCTGAATAGCTTGTTTGTTTGAACTCGATAATCTCAAGAACTACTTGTCCGTCAATACTACTACTTGTCAATTTGAAATATTCTTTCGGTGTTAGATAGCACATTCATCGAGGAAGGCTATAGGCTATATTATATCATCACGCTAAGACCAAGAGGAGCGGAGCACTGCCGGTAAAAAACCGCGGGGCACAGCTAGTGTATTACACAATTCTAAGTTTTTTGTGGTTTTGTCTAGATAATTTAATATTTATACATGAACACACGAAAATCGTATTCTGTATCGATATTTTCAGATTATAAGAAAGAAAGAAATAAAACGTTTATTTAAATAGTACCACACTATTAAAAAAAAGAATATGTTTTCAATTTTTATGTCTCATTAAATGCTTTTATGTATTCAATTTATTTATATACTAGCTTACCGCCCGCGGCTTCGCCCGCTTTGTCTAAAACCTAATAAATTATATACTAAAACCTTCCTCTTGAATCACTCTATCTATTAAAAAAACCGCATCAAAATCCGTTGCGTAGTTTTAAAGATTTAAGCATACAAAGGGACATGGGACAGAGAAAGCGACTTTGTTTTATACTATGTAGTGATATTGTTTAAAATAAGACATATTTTGTATTTAGTCAATTGACTAGCCGTTAGAAAATTTCATTACTTACCTACTAAGTGAAAGCGAATTTTCTGCGGATTTTTATGTTCAGACTATTATATAATTTTATTTATTTAATTACTTGATAGATAAAATGAAAATATTACGCTACAAATATGAATACAGATCAATAAGACACAAAGACATTGTTGTTAGTTTATGGATATTCTCGTATAGAAAATGACTGTCATATTGGCACATTTGCATGTATAGTATTTACAATGTCTCTCTTGATATGCTACACTGTATTTTGCTTATACTCTTGGAATATTATTAAGTTGTTGTGGAAAGAGTGCAATATACTAAACGTATCATTTTAATTTTATATTTATATTTTGGTCAATAATTAAATAGAGTAATAATTAATTAAGAGTTCAGGGAATATATTTATATTTTAAGTTGTTATTTTACTGGCTGACCAGGAGGAGGTAAATGTTAAAATATTTTATGACGATTCAAAAGTACTTCTAGAAGAAGTCTAATTGAATAAATAAATGTTTGAGTTTGAGTTTGACCTAAACAACTTCTTTTCAAAAGGCATATGTTGCTATTTATACTATATTTTATTGATGCTCCGGTCGCAGTGTAACCATTACTAATCTTTTTTAAAGTATTTCTATAAGGTTATCTACGTTTATTTATCGATTTTTCAAAATTCATCATTCGCTCTCTACAAATAGAGTTATTTTTTACTATTTTGTTAAAATACTCATGGAAAACTTAAAAGCTTGAAAAGTAACAAATTAATATCATAAAACGGTCCCTCACATAATTTACAACGAATATTACCGACAATTTCCATAGAATTTAATATATCACCGGAGCCATCGCAACCTATCCTATTAATTCTGTTGCATCAAACGCTGGCTTCAACATATTTTACACGTGGCCAAATTCTCCATTGACAATATGAACTAACGAGTTACCAACGATCCGTACTATAAACTATTTTACTACTAACCTATCGCCTATAAAGTTATACATTGCGTAATCTGTTCTATAGGTCTTAAAAGTAGCAGTGGTGTTCCAGCAATGGACGGAAAATGTGGAAAAGTAGGATAGTATTCGCAAAGTGATAACTAGCCAACACGATGGGCTATTTTGTAGGTGTCTTCTGAGAATTGGGAGTTCTGAATAATCTGTGATTCAAAAATTGGACGTCTATTCAAAATGGCCGACTATAATTTAGCTGGAAGTTTTCAAAGTTTTGCCGACGTCGGTTTTTGTTAAAGTTCTGTTGGTTTGTAAAGAATGTTGTATGGATGAATGGTTTGAAGTTTATTTTAAAAATCCATATATCGATATGAGTTTTAACATGTGTGATAGGTATTAGATAATGTTTTCATAATATCTGGGGTTATTATTAAGCTATTGCATAGCTTCTATCGCGGGCCTTGAGCGCGGGGACCGAATCCAGAAATTCCGTAACGAAAAAAACCTCACGCTCCCCACTCCGACGGGCACGGAGCTGTGGCTTAAAGGCATGCTATGCAATAGCTTTACCGCGGCAGTCCCCGAGTGCCACACGTCTTTTTATTATTTATTTTGGTAAGCACGTCTATGTTTAACGAAATACTACTACATAGTCTATAAAGATAATATAATTTATAGTTTGTATACCTTTTGAACTGCATGTTATATTTTAGATTTTGAGCACACAAGTCCCATTTTAATTACTATTAAAATAAACTGTTTTTGTACCAGTTTCGTAAACCATACCGATGATGTTAACAAGGTTATTACTAATTTAAAAAACAAAGCGGATTCACACAGTAAGATAATATGCATATAGGTACATCTAAAAATCAAATTTCTTGCATGTTCGCCTTTCGAACCCTCGACCTTTCGATTCAAAGCCAATTTCTAACCACTGAACCACCGTTCCACAGTAAATACAGGGAGAAATACGATGTATACGGTTAATAAATTTACTCGGAACGCTAAGCACTGAGCTCTATGCAAATGGAACCCTTTTATTTCATACTTTACCGTGATTACGATGTTTATCAAGCGACATGTCTGAATTATAACATTTAAATGAGTTTATTTTGGTTTTTGACCGTATTTTACACTTGTTTTGGCACCAGAATTTCGCTGTGTTTTTTTTAGAATTTACTTAATAATTTTAAATAAGTATATTTTTGGACTTATAATGTAGAATTTAGATACTTACATAAAGTTTTGAAAGATATCCTATACCTAATTCTAACACACATACCTACATAAAACATAGTATTATAATATTATCTGTAGTATTATCACGTCCTTGTTTTAGAAATTAATGACTTTAATTTTAGATTTTAAACGCGATTTATTTAATATATTAATAACGAAGTTAAAACGTCAAAAGCTTTAATTTCTAAATCCTACTTTAATATTATAAATGCGAAAGTTTGTGAGGATGTGTGTGTGTGTGTGTTTGTTACTCTTTCACGCAAATACTACTGAACCGATTACAATGAAATTTAGCACACATATAGAGGGTAACTTGGATTAACACATAGGATAGGTTTTATCCCGGAAATCCCACGGGAACGGGAACTATGCGATTTTTTCTTTGAAAACGCGGGCGAAGCCGCGGGCGGAAATCTATTATATAATACTCGCGCAAAATCAAACAAGAGAATACTAAGTATCCTTGTTTTACTCACTAATAAATATTTCTAGAAGCCTAATTTTTCATGCATCAAGAAACGTATAAAAGATTATCGATTTTTAGATTGCTTCCAAAATTGCTACAGTCGCTCATATCTCGGAATTTCATTCTAAAACGTTCCCAATACAAAAGGTTCAATTTAAAATATTGAGAGAAACGTACAATTCTGATACATACCAACCCGGATATATTTGACATGATAAGTATACACTATTGCTACGTGGGGGCCTTATCGCACTACTGTAACATTATTTTACATTGAGACATAAAGTGCTTCAATGATAATAGGTATATAAAATGCATATGACTTTTTTTAAATAATACTTCATTAATTAAAATATATTTAATATTTATTATCATTAATATTCCACCAAAAACATTTCATGTAAAAAGTTGCCACGACGCAATTGTAGGGCTTGCACTTTAAAAAAATTCTCATATTTAATGTAGAGCCTCTACAGTTCTACACGTCTTAACTCTACAAGTACAAGCTCTAACTTAAACTCTACACCTTAGTTATAAGATTTGTCTTTGCCGTTTCACCTTTCTAGGACTTCGGAAGTAGGTACCCTATAAATTTTAATGATCATCAGTTAGTCGCAGTGACAAAAACAGGGGTTATTTATAATATACTAGTGGTCCGCCCCGGCTTCGCCCGTGGTACCTACATGTTTAAACTATCCTATCTCTCAAGTTGGATCGAACTGCACATGGTGTGCGAATTTTATTATAATCGGTTAAGTGGTTTAGGAGTCCATTGAGGACAAACATTGTGACACGAGATTTATATATACCTACTAGCGGTCCGCCCCGGCTTCGCCCGTGGTACATATGAAAAATAGATGTTGGCCGATTCTCAGACTTACCCGATATGCACAGAAAATTTCATGAGAATCGGTCCACCCGTTTCGGAGGAGTATGCAGACTAACATTGTGACACGAGAATTTTATATATAAGATAATTATAAGATTAAAGATTATCATACATAAACTTGACATTTATTATTTTTAATCAGCTTCATATTTTGAGCATTTTGTTCATCTGGTATAATATAAAATAGAGTTATGAGTGATCAAACGGTTTCAGAAAAGAGAGAAAAGGAAGTTACCGTTTCGAATGGCTCATCTATGCTAAAATTATAAAGCTGAAGAGATGTTTTTTTTCTTTGAACGCGCTAATCTCAGGAACTACTGGTCCGATTTGAAAAATTCTTTCGGTGTTAGATAGCTCATTTATCAAGGAAGGCTATTGACTATATAACATCACGCTAAGACCAACCCGAGTGGAGCCACGTGGGTGAAACAGTCTTAAAATAATTATTGTAATTGTTCCTTGGATTTCTGTCTCGCCTTCCACGACATAAATGTCTTCTGTACTGTAATCTGTATTAAAACAACAGTGCGCATTCACCACAACCGCTACATTTCAAAGAAAACTAACCTGAGGGATTTGAAAATCAGGACAAGATTCTGCATTACTTATGTACAGAAATTTGCGTTGCAACTCTGTAGAGGTTCTAGCTTTGGTATAGAATAGATTATGGTTAAGATTAACGAACGAAAGGTCTTGAATATAATGTGTAGTTATATTTTTTCGAATATAAAGCATATTGTTGTTGAAAGAAAGCACAGGATGTTGAGGTGAAAACTTAACATCTCACCAGCATAGGTATTTTTTTATCAAATTGACTAAAAATTATCAGTATTAATCTAGTTGTATTGTAGGCTATACATTAATTAATAATAATTGACAATGAAGATGACATAATTTACTCCATTTAACACACAGATTTAACATGAAAAAATAAACAATTCGTATCAATAATTTTAAAGAAAAAAGCATCTATATTCCTATCCAGCAGTTAATAAATGATTAACAACAAACGTTAAAATATATTATAATGTCTCTTTTTTCGCATCAAATACAAGATCATAAAAAAGGTCGATGACAATACAATAATTTCATGCGTTTTTATATCTTAACTAGCTGCGCTTCGCGGTTTCACCCGCGTGGCTCCGCTCCTGTTGGCCTTAGCGTAATGATATATAGCCTATAGCCTTCCTCGATAAATGGGCTTCTAACACCGAAATAATTTTTCAAATCGGACGAGTAGTTCCTGAGATTAGCGCGTTCAAACAAACAAACAAACTCTTCAGCTTTATAATATTAGTATAGATTATACCATGAAGCAAAACTACGTGTTCTACCTAGTCTAAACATAACTTAACAAAGTAATTGTCATCTAAAAGCTTCACAATTCCAACATTTAATTCAACAACCTGTTTGTTCAGGAAATAGCCCTTTTTATTATTCAGCATGATCAAGGGACAACGCAATGCGGTAACGTATTTAATTCTGTACAAATATATTGTAAAGGTTCACAAAGAATTTTATAGCGGTCTTTCGGTGTATTGAAGTCATTTATCATCTCGATTGTTGTACGTGGAAAAACTAAAAAGAAACTTAAATATGTCATTCAATTCCGTTTTCTCTTTGAATATTATAAGTGAAAAATGTATGAAAATTAACCATAAATTCAAAAAAAGCTCGACTATACTTTTTATGTTATCTTTCATTGTTATTTAGATTTCTATGTTATCTTTCCAAATTTATTTTTAAAATAAACGTACGATAACTCTTGTATTAAACTATAATAAAAACAAACTTAATCCTTGAAAAAATGTAATTAGTTTAAATTCATAGCAATCTTAATTTCGTGTAAAATTTATTCATAATCACTATAAAGATATTAATGTAATAAAATTGTGAGCAATGAACAATTATTCAATTTAAAAAAAATAAAGCTTACCATTCATTCAAGAAATTCCTCGAAGTATTTCTTAAATACTAGGAAAAGTCCAGTGAATGGGAATTACTAGGCATTGTATACGGCTCTTGAGTTATATTGCCTAGATACGATTTATTTTTTACCTTCAGATCTATTTGTAATAATACTATAAAGAGAGTTTTTGTTTCTTATTAATCTTGAGGTCAGATTTCGATATTATCATGCCAAAGCGATGGATTTATTAAATTGAATGAAAAATAGTTCATACATATAGGCGAACATTACTCCTCGTTTATTTTTGGGATTCGGTGAAAAGTCGTCTAAAAGATATATTTTTCAAAAATAAAATATACTATTGCGGCTAGTATGAGTTAGGCTTGTTTGAGTAATTCTTTAGAATATGAAAACATTGATCATAACATTTTTATTTTACACTAGCTGTGCTCCACGGTTTTACTCGCAGTGCTCAGCTCCTATAGCCTTCCTTGATGAAGACGCTATCTAACACTGAAAGAATTTTTCAAATCAGACCAGTAGTTCCCGAGATTAGCGCTTTCAAACAAACAAACAAACTCTTCAGCTTTATAAGATTAGTATAGATTTCCATAATTTAAGGTTAAAATTAAAACAGAAAGAATAATCTAATACACAAAAGTCTGAAAGACACCATTTTTACGAGCACTTATGATCGCGTCAAATCAAATAAAGGGCTAAAGAGGATACTAGAGTATCCTTTAGAGAAAATTAGATATATCCATGAAATCCCGCGTCATTTCCAGGCGTAACGTACATAGATATACAGTACTGGATATTTTTATTAATTATAGTATCGTTTTTCATGTTTTAAAGTTGATTTTTAAAAAGAGGAACTAGGTACTGTTTCTTGCTGGCTTTGTAGGAACTGATTTGCCCGTGATAAATATTAAACTATGAATATTCAAAATCAAATAAGTTAAATGAAGGAATGAATTGTTTGAATTAGCTACTGATTCCGGAACAGTAGGTACGTACCTAATTTTCAATAATTTTACTTATTTCACACTTTTTTAGTTTTCAGTTTATTTATGAAGGGTTACCAACTTAAATCAACGACCTGCCCTCTAGAACGACCATTTACCTATTGCATAATGATGATGTATTTTGATGCTATGTTTGTTTCCATGCATATATTTTTATATAAATATCCAGGATTGTAGAATGTAGAGTCAATTCATCTTTTAACGTTCATATTTTTTATAGAAAAAAATGAATACGCTTAAATTAACAAATGAGTACCGTATCTAGTAATCTATATCCAGGCTATCGACAAAGCAACCCATCCAAGTCAAGATTGACAATAAGGCACTCCGCTTTCACAATTTTCAATGCACAGCGATCGCCTTTCGAGACTTAATTCGATTGCACTTTTATACTTCTTTCGAGCAATTGAAAAACGGACTGTGTGGAACTGTTTCTAATGCACAGTTTGACCATTTTCATAGGAGTATGTTGAATATTATTGTTGGTCTATTAAACTAAGTCATTGAGAATAATTAGTTTTCACACACACACACACATAATTATGTATTCTTGCCCTTAGGCACATACAGTTTCTCGCTAACACACATAAGCGTGACATAAATGTAAAGCAAGTTCGATTCCTAGTGGAGTCAAAACCGCGTGAAACCGCGGAGTGCAGCTAGTATAATAATATAGCAGTAACACTACTCTCTGGAACAACTAAAGTAATTTCAACAAATTTTTTTAACCTACATTTACATTTTATTAATCGATCAATTTGTACGAACATTAGTCGTAAGTATGGAATTGTAATGAAGTGTATTTCTGTTTCTATCATGTGCCTTTTCAGTAACCTTTTCGATGTCAGTAACTTATTGCGAATTCTTAATAAAGCAATACAACACAACAAATAAATATGAGAATATTGTAATATAATCAATGTATTCAAGATATTTTATCATACAATAACTATATAGTTTTGGTTCAACAATAAATAATGAAGCGTACAAAATATGGATACGGTATTTATTTTATTGAAATAATTTAAATACCGTATCCATATTACCCTACCGTATCTATACAACCCGTGTAATTTTGTCAATACAGTACATTGACAAAATTACACGGGGCAAGAAAGTATGAGATGCTTCTGTAGATGTGATGGTATTGATTTGAACAATTTAAATTCTAGCTTTTTATTTTGTTCATTTAATTATTATATGTATCTATTATGAACCCAATAACTATTTAAAATGCAATGAAATGAAACTTACCATGAAATTACTATTCATATACCACATCCAAATGTTATCTTCTATCCTGCATGTATGTAAATGATTTCTATACAAAAAAAATGTTGTGTGGTTTTATGAAACCACGGTAAATGTGAAACTGTTCGAACGGTTCCGAACACTGCTTTGTGTAGCGCATGTCGCGTGTCGGTCGGCTGCCGAGTAGGTATACCTACTCGGCAGCCGCGATACACGCGACATGCGCTACACAGACCAAAAAGTTTGAGACGATGTAATAAAAGTTTCACTTTAATAATATACATATTATTTCGTCAATCTTATTTCATTGTATGGCTAAGGTCAAATATAATTGACGTACATCCTATTAGGTTTTGTGTATATTTACCAAAGTTAATTGGATTTATTTTTATTTGTGTTAAGATTTTTAATAGAATTTTAATTTGTTAACTAGTTTTAAACTATACTTAATCAATATATAAAAATATTAGAATTTTATTTAAAAGCTAGATAGCTTACTAGATTATTTAAATTCACTTAATCTCTAGCTGTGGCCCGCGGTTTTACCCGTATTACTCCGCTCCTCTTGGTCTTAGCGTGATGATAAATATAGCCTATAGGCCCTGAGCCTTTCTTGATAAATGGGCTATCTAGCACCGAAATAATTCTTCAAATCGGACCAGTTGTTCCTGAGATTAGCGGGTTAAAACAAACAAACTCTTCAGCTTTATAATTATACCTAATCATATTAGTATAGATAATATAAATCAAAAGAAAAGACTGAAGATAATGAAATTCATTTGAAAATAAAATCCAATTGAAACTTCAATAAGAAATCACAATATTCCATTTTTCATTGTTACGGATTACAATAGATAGGCTATTGATAAAAGTTCATAATGGAGAGTCTAGATAAAGTCTAGTAATTAGATTACCTAGGCAGCTAGGCAGCTGCATACTGTTTAAGTGGGTGATTGGATACGGGGTTCGGTAAGTGTGGAGGATGCTTTTTTATATAGTCAAATAATAATTTGTATTCTGTTTATGTATATTGTATTTTATCATTTATGTCTATCTGTTTGTTTTCAAATAAATAATGTGAATATGTACTCGTATATGCACACTAATTAGGAAAATCCTACTACTGAAAATTATGAACATTCAAAATAATTCTCACTTATTATAGACCCAAAACGCAAAACAGAATTATTATTACTTATGGTGTTCAAGTAGAACAATATTTAAATTTATTGTTAATATTTAATTTTAATAGTAGAATTTTCATCATTTATCAGTAGTTAGTATCATCACTATCACTACATAGTATTTTAAAACAAAGTCGCTTTCTCTGTCCCTACGTCCCTATGTATGCTTAAATCTTTAAAACTACGCAACGGATTTTAATGCGGTTTTTTTTAATAGATAGAGTGATTTGATTCAAGAGGAAGGTTTTAGTATATAATTTATTATGTTTTAGACAAAGCGGGCGAAGCCGCGGGCGGAAAGCTAGTTTAAATTTAATTCGAAATAATCCCCCTTCGATACGATTTATTGCAAACATTCAAATTTGCTTGTAAATATTATTATAATCATTAATCATTTGTGACATACATTCTAGATAATATGTCATTTAATACCAAAGGTATATCGCCGACGCATTTGTCGTACATATTTTAAGTAAGTTAATTTATAAGTCTGTAGCGACACCTCGCTCTGAATCGCGCAAGCGAAATGTTTTCGCTACAGAGCTATATATATACAACTTTCCGACATCATCCATTGGGGCCTTCACGGCCGGCCAGTCGAGTAGACTGGTCGAGGATCCTCCATTTTTCGATGGAGGTGGTTTTGCGACCATGTCACAAAACCATTGACTACCCCTTATACAGGACCACATCAAGTTTTAGAACGACAAGAGAAATTTTTCAAAATTAAGATCGGAGACAACATTAAAACTATATCAATAGACAGATTAAAACCCGCATTTCTTATTAACAACGACTCAGTAATACAAGACGCCTCGCCTAATAAGTCAATGGATTCAAAAACAAATAACGAGGCGCATAACGACAGCAACAATAACAATCATCAGTTCCGAACACGATACGGACGAATTATCAAACCTACTGTGCGGTTTATGTTATAACTTGTAATTTTTGTATTAATATGTAATCTAATTTCTAACTTTAATTTCGTAATAATCAGGCACTTATATTAATTTCGTAATAAAATCTCTAATTGTGAAGAATAATATTTTATAATCCTTAACTTAACATAATAATATGAACTTATATTTTTTTATTGTTATACTTAATTTATAAATTTTTATGTTTAAAATTTAAATTATACATTATATTATTTTTTGTTTGTGATATACTTTTACATTGAGATACTTATACACTTCATATACGTTTTATACACTTTTTTAATGTTAGAATTTTGTTTGTACACTTATTGATTTTTTATATAACTTTTATTATTTTTGTATGTTATAATTTTTTTTTAAAAGGAAGGGAAGTGTTGTGCCTACCAATATATTGTTTATCTATGTCAGCAATATTTGTGTTACCATATTAGGATTCGAAACCGATCTACGAATCTTAATATGGTATACAACGGCCAGTCACTATCCAACCAAGCTCTGTAGGTACGCACGTCAATAAATTAATAATGTAATATCATTTATATATAAAAATATATATATTCTTCAAATTGCCTTTTCATTCATTATCCACCAACGAAATAGGCAAAAGTCTCTACCAGAAAAATCAACGTACCGAAAAAATAAAGGATCTTTTCTTTCTTACAAAAAAGCTCATTCCACATTACCAGCCCGCCCATAGTCTTGAGCTGTGAAATATTGAAATTGTACAGTAATGCAAACCCAATCGAAATGGGTAAAGCAGTTTTATAGGTTCCCAATGGTCGCGGTTAGTTTTTATTCAAGTTCGGTTAGCGAAATGGAATATTTTGCGCAGAGGTGTGGTTTGTCGATATTGTTACGATGAAATTGTTTCTGATGTTTTTTGTATTTTATTTATTTTTTACTCGCCGTTCGACCCGTTTTGACTTGGGATGATCACTATAGCATAGCGCACACAGAACTATATCTCGATAGAGACATTCTGTTAGAGAAATAGTTAATTTAAAACTCGGTTTAGTGGTATCTGAATTAAAACATTACTTACAAAAACATTTCCTCTTTAAGATTTCATAGTATTAGCTCACCAACTCCGTCCATTTGCAAGTTTTTGTAATGTTTAAAAAATGTCCAAATCCTATCAAACCAAAATCATTCAACTTTGCAATAATTCATGTGCGATGAGTGAAATTTGCTCGCATATAATAGTATTCATAACTGACTACTTAGTGACAGCCCGTGGCTTCACTCGCGTGGTAGGTATCCGGGTAAATATAAGACTATATTCTATTCCAGACTGTAATATATTCCTGTACTAATATCATACAGATCTAATAAAATTACGTGAAAGAGTTTAGAGTACCAACATTAAGTTTATTAAAATATTATTAGTATGAGTTAGATCTACATAATAATTTAGTAAAGCGTGATAAAAATAAATGCTCTACAATACAGACCTATACAGGCAGTTATCCATTAGTCGCTATTTATTCTAGGTTTACTTAGTGTTTAAGAAGAGTTAGTGCCAATTTAGTGCGGCAGTAAAAAGGCATTTCCTACAGAGTCAGCGAAGCATTGCGTAAGTATTAAGGAGGTTTTACATTTGTTTCGATTTATAAAAAAAACTATGAAGCAATATTTTTTTTTGTTTCTGTTTATAAAAAAAAACATTGATTATTTAATAAGTGTTAATTTGATGCCTTTCAGTAGGTATATTATTTTTTAACGATGATGGAATTTATTTTGCAATCACAATATTATAACATTTTTATATGAAGTAGTGCTAATTTTAACACATAATACATCATTTTAAAATATAATGTGATGTGTAAGTGAAGATACAAACAAATTGGATAAAGTTAGTTCTATATATTGATCAATATGAGTTGTTTTGGGAAAATTTAAAAAGTAGTTAAACTATTTCTTCTATTTCCAACTTTCTGTACGGCGTCGGTTGAACCAAAGATAATATAGGTAATACAATACATCGGAACCCTCAGCTACTAACCCACAGCTATCTGTAAAATGATAAAAGTCATAAAAAACGAAGCTCAACATTTTATTTTTATACGTAAAAATACCTAAGCCAATTAAAAATAAAAAACCAAATGTCAATATCGAAGGATCAATTAGAATCAGTGGAAAATTGACGGGTCGAAACCGGAGTTAATAACTAAATGGGGTCAGCAGTATTTTGTAATAAATTAGTCCAATAAAAATACATTATACCTAAAAAATGGAATTTAGCGTGAAAAAGAGCGTGTGTGCTGAGCACACATGTCAAAAGTGAAACTTCCTTGGCAAGATTTAAAGATACAAAATCGTCGCCTTACTGCATAACGTGACTGTATTGTTACAAAAGTTACAAAGGCGAAAGTATGGTTATTTGTTTGTTTGTCCTCTTTTCACGTCGCAACGAAACGATTATAATATGGTATGATTGTGTCTGAAGATAGTTAAGTTACTAGAGAGTAATATAGGATAGTTTTAATTTTAAATATACTATTTTATGCATTTTCTTTGAATACGCGGACGAAGCCATGAGTGGAAAGCTAGTAATCGTTAAGTTTATATTTCATGTTCTTTTAAGTTTACAAGTACATTTATAATAAACTAGCTGTGCTCCGCGGTTTTACCTGCAGTGTTCCACTCCTGTTGGTCTTAGCGTGATAATATATATCCTATAGCCTTCCTCGATAAATGGGCTATCTAACACCGAATTTTTCAAATCGGACCAGTAGTTCCTGAGATTAGTGAGTTCAAACAAACAAACTCTTCAGCTTTATAATATTAGTATAGATTTCAATTGACTTCTTGTTGTAGCTATAAAATAAAAAAGCTTTTTTTACAAGTAAATTTTTAGTTTTTATTTTTCATTACGTCAATGTAAATGCTCCTTTATTTAAGGCGCAAACTAAAGAATGGAGTCTATTTAGTGCGGAGTAAAATTTATAGTTTCAATGAAACAGATTCCCTTCCCTGTTTACCGTTACGGACGTGACGTCACCGATTTTTTATGTGTCACCTGATTCGTGACGTATTTAGACCAGTTTGAATTGACATGCCTACTTTGTAAAAATCCTTACGAATGTTATATATTATGTGAAATTCTTACAAGTGCTTTGGGCCCTTTCAAATATTTTTAATGCAAGGTGTGTTTGTTAGTTTGTCTTTCTTTCTAGTGTTGTGTGCTGTGTTGTTGAGATAGTGAGGAGGCAAGAGGGATTAAGGCGAGTTTAGGGAGAGTTTAAGTCATAGCACAGATAAAATCTATACTAATATTATAAAGAGGAAAGGTTTGTATGTATGTACATACATACATACAAACCTTTTTGTATGTATGGTTTTCACGCATAAACTACTGGACCGATTTTGATGAAATTTGGCACAGATAATCTTTAGACCCTGAGAAAGAACATAGGCTACCTTTTATTGCGAAATATGTACCACGGGCGAAGCCGGGGCGAACCGCTAGTATAATATAATACTAACTGGCCGTAGTCATAGAGTACTTTTTTCCATCTCATTTTTATGGGAATTGCCTCTGACCAGGATTAATAGTCAAAATATTGAGCCTCTCCTTCTATACGGATATAAAGTTCCTCCTTAAATATTACTTATATTACAGTTATTCTAATAAGTTAATAACACAATTGAAAACATAGCTCTAAAGTCTAAAGTTACTGAATAGCACTTTAAGTATCGAAATGCCTTTATCGAATACAAAATTGAAAATAAAAATCAAAATTGTTTATGAAGCTATGAAACAACCTACCTTTACGAGTTTTGTAGCTTCAGGCTTTAAGTTGTGCTACACTTAAAGATATAATATTAAATCTACCTTGAAAAATATTGGGTATTGTTTTAATATTTATTATACTATAAAAAAATGTAACAAAAAAAGGAAAATAGAAAATGCACCTATTGGCTATTTTAAAGGCGGTTTAAGAGAAACATATTACCTCTATAGCACGAACGACAATAATTTGTCTCAGCCAAAATACATAGTTTGTCATTGTAACTGAAAGCTAAACTAAATACTTATTTTAAAAAATCCAGAAAAATAGTGAAACCTGGCCAAAGTTTCCAAAGTTTCGTTATTTGTGCATAATAAAAAACGACGATAAAGACAGTAATATTTGTATGAAATCAAGTTATAAATGTAAAGTATAGCTTTAGCTTCGCTTCATCACTACTACACAATCCTATCACATTACTTTGTTTAGTAATGGAGCGGTGAAACGGTAATAAAAATAAACGTAATGTATATCGGCCTATTTACCGAGTTTTTGTGGGCATCGTTTTTAGAAATAGCTTAGAAGTATAGCTTAATTGTCTAGCAGAGGCATGAGGATTTTCTTTTATTTTCATAGAAATAGATGTTTCAATTTATGCTTTTTAAAGTTTTATTACAAGCCCAAGTGTGTATTGTTTGGAAAGTGTGCTATCACGCCATAATGGCTACACCGATTTTGATGAATTATCGCAAAATTACTAAATAAAAGGACCTTTTTTAATATTAATATTAAAGTTTTTTTCAAACATAGCAACAGATAAAACACCCCACAAGACGTCACCCAACACAAAAATTCCTACATACAAATGAACCGAAATCCACTTTTTAAATATTTAATCTTTATTCCAGTAATCGCGAAGGCTGCGTTCGTAAACACTTCAAACATGAAACATGATTACAAACTTGTTTGATGTTCTCGCGGATTTAATAGAATTCGAGGTAAGTATGAGTCGACAGGTTTAGTTGGTTCCGTACATTCAATAATATCTTCTTCTATGTAATAAAAATTAATCGCCAAATGTGTTGCTACACGCAAATATCCAGAACGGCTGAATCGATTTTGTAATTCTATTTTATAATATTCTTTGAAAGAACAAACAAACACACCGCCATCCTGTTACAAATGACCCGAAATTTTGTGTCAGTGTTTCGGGTCATTTGTAACAGGATGGCGGTTCTACAGGGGTCTTAGTACGCAATGACAAAAAGAAAAATGATGGTCAGAACGCTGATATCGGATACCTTAAGATACTGTAATATTTTATATTAGAGAATCTTAACATAAAATATTATAGTATCTTCACCGTGTGTGATGCGCTTTAAACATGAATACCTTTGACATTTAAAAATATCTATTTCCCATTTCCCAAGGATCTCCAATAAGAAGTTTCGGCGCCGGCTAATTTCCCGTTGAAATGCTTAAGTTTGAAAAGAAAATATTTTTCGCTAAACATTATTTCAGAAGGTCGTTAATCAATTCCTCTTGTGAACTTAATTTTTAATTTTGTACGACATTTATTCAAAAGTTATTTTGAAAGTGGAAATATAATTTTGTGAGAAAAGAACTTAGTTATTTTAAATTGGAAATACTTGAGACTTCTATTATAAGTGAATGGCCAAGTTAACAGGGTATTACAATCAAAAATAAAAATATTGGAAAAGTGAAATCTTCTTAATAAGATTCTTTCAATAAACATCTAGATAATTCTGACATAAAAGACTGTTCATAAAAATGATAACCAAATCGAATCGTTTTATGCTGAAATGAAATGAAATAAAATTGGTCTATCTATGATTTACAATTAATGTACGACAGTGGGTCCCAAACTAAGCGACATACTTGTGTCTTGGGACCCTGAGTTGCGCTCTAAGTTATGTTATACATAATATATTATGGACAGGATACATATATAGGAAGTTCACTAGTAAATAATCTAATCTAATGGAAGTTAGTTCCGTCATAATATTATAATTAGTTAGGTTGAAAAGAAGAAAAAATAAATAACAAAAAAACTACATGGTATATAGCTCCAAATTTTTTGTTTTTGCTAAAATTCAACAAGACTCCTTTTAAAGCGCTTTTTAACCGTCCTATTAGGTACATAATATAGTCACAAACACACATATTAAACTTATTCCTATATCAACATAATCCCTCAAAGATCTCGGCTAAAAATAAATAATAACAATAACAATAAAAGAGAAATCTTTCAATAAATAGCAAGTGAGCTCTCCAGTTAGTGGACAAAGTAAAGTTTTCGTATAAACCCCTTTTTATTGGCCAGATTCGTACGAAGGTCAACTGTCAACAGACGTGTGGTCTATGTTATGGAAAAAATGTTTTTTTTTTGTGTTTATTTTTTGTAAGAATATTTTATTTATTTGCAGTTAAAATATTAATATGTAGATTAAAGACTGTATTTCAAGTTGTTTAGTAATCTTGTGATAGTGTTTAGACGATTATAATAATAAAAGTGTCGCTCAGAAATAATGCTATTGTCTACTGACTACTTGTGACCTTTTATAAAACTTACATACATTAGATAGATAGATAAGATAGATAATTCTTTATTGCACACACACAAGATTTACAATAAACACAGAAAAAGACAAATAGATGCAAGTATGTACAAATGGCGGCCTTATCGCTCCTTACATTACAGAATATACACAAAAAATGCACAAAAAGATCAAGCATTGGAGTAATTTCGTCACTATGTTAGTAAACATACTCCTCCGAAACGGTTGGACCGATTCTTATGAAATTTTGTGCATATCGGGTAAGTCTGAGAATCGAACATCTATTTTTCATCCCCCAGAACAAGGTTTGCCGGGACAGCTAGTAGTGATATTATAATCCATACTTAGGTATATACTTATAATATTATAAATGCGAAAGTAACTCTGTCTGTCTGTCTGTTACTCAATCACGCCTAAACTACTGAACCAATTTTCATGAAATTTGGTATGGAGATATTTTGATACCCGAGAAAGGACATAGGTTACGTTTTATCCCGGGAAAATGTTGCAATCACGGAAATCCCACGGGAACGGGAACTATGCGGGTTTTTCTTTGACTGCGCGGGCGAAGCCGCGGGCGGAAACCTAGTAATAGATATTCCTATCTCCATTAACTTGAGCCCCAAATAAACGGCACACACAACCGCCATAAAATACATACAACGGGGAGACAGTAAACCGCAGATTTGCACAACTTCTCATGTGATCATCAATTTATATGTATTCTCTTTTATCCTTACAATTAGATATGTTTGTTTTTATATTATTATAATCTATATTCTTTTTTTTATTGTCGATAGGGAAGCGCTTGACCACAATCTCGCCTGATGTTAAGCTGAGATGTGGTCTAAGATGGAACGCGCTTCCCTAGAAGGTACCTACCTGTTCACTACGCTTGAAGACCCCCATATTGTACTCGTCGGGGAACACATTCTATAATAATTATTATGTATTTTTTTATTATATGAGATACATTTATTGTTACTGTTGTAATCTATACTAATATTATAAAGCTGAAGAGTTTGTTTGTTTGTTTGAACGCGCTAATCTCAGGAACTACTGGTCCGATTTGAAAAATTCTTTCGGTGTTAGATAGCCCATTTATCGAGGAAGGCTATAGGCTATATTATATCATCACGCTAAGACCAACAGGAGCGGAGCAATGCGGGTGAAACCGCGCGGAACAGCTAGTTATATTCGTTGGAAAAATTCTAATTAAAAAATTATGTTTGTTTTGGATAAAACGTAGTAGGTAACTATTTAGTAATCTTTGATAGTAAGTACATATAATTAATTGATGCTATATTATAAAATCACGCTTCATTGACCAACAGGACCAACAGCTTCAATGAAAAATCAAGTTTGAAGAAGAAACATTTCTTTCGAAAGCAGACGAAGTTTCGAATATTAATTAGTTTATAATAATAACACACTGAGAAGGATTACATCGTGTTTTTATTTTAGTCTGGGCTATAGGTGTATTTTTTAAGCTTACTTGAACTTAAACTAAATTAAAACATTTTTAATATAGCTCACTAACGCTAGTTAAAATTTAACAAAACTCATATTCATTGACAACCTAATTTACTATGTGAATTTTTCATATAAACTTTGTTCTTATTATTATTATCATCAATAAGTCATTACTTAATAGAGGTACAGTCGAGTCTCGTTAATTCAAACCTGCGATAATTCGAACCTCTCAATAATTCAAAGTTATCACGAGGTCCCTACAAAATCTCTTGATATTTCGAAATAAATCCATACATTTTTGTGCACTTGGTAATTCGAATGAAAATACCATTGCTTTATAACAAAACGACGCGTTAATTCGAACTCATCGGCGTCCAACACTCGACAATTCAAAGTTGCAGAGAGAAAGAGGCGAAAAGATTGTAAGCAGGTAGTCAGGTAGGTACATTTTGCGACAAGTTCAAACTTGTTCAATGAGCCGTTGTTTTTGTTATGATTAGTTTGTCTTTAAACTTCTCATAAATTGGTATGTTTAGTTATCATTCGGTTACTGTAGAATAGCATTTAATAAATAATAAATGAATTTGAATTTGAATAATTGATTAACACTTAATAATTCGAAGTTTTATTTTTTTCTCTCACAAATTTCGAACCATTTGATATTTCAAACTCTTGATAATTCGTAATATTTTGAGTGTCCCTCGAGTTTCGAATTAACGAGAGTCGACTGTATAAGTTTATTCAATCAAGCCATTATTTAAATGCTATTCAAACAACATTACCCAGCAAATATTGTTATTATTAACCTTAACATCAAAGCCTTTTGGAGTGTCCATTAAGAAAATTTCATTGTACCACAGCTACTAATATTATATATGCGAAAGTTTGTGAGGATGGATGCATGTGTAGGTGTGTATGTTGTAACTCTTTCACGCAAATACTACTGAATCGATTACAATGAAATTTAGCACACATATAGATGGTAACTTTGATTAACACATAGGATAGGTTTTATGCTGGAAATCCCACGGGAACGGGAACTATGCGAGTTTTTCTTTGAAAACGCGGGCGAAGCCGCGGGCGGAAAGCTAGTACTTACGTTATTGGTAAAATACCCCATAACGACAGGTTTAAAAGCAATAAAGTAAGTAATAGCATTCGTTTATTATGCTAATAAACTTCAATATTACAATTTGTTTTATGTTACGTTTATAATGATAGACCCTGACCGAATTTTGGCCCAATCTTATAGAGAATTGACTATGTAAAAGACCAATTGTGTACAAGATATTATTAGATATAACATAGTATCACCACATAATATTATCACTGTCTAGTTTATTATTCATTATTAGTTAGTTTTATTAGCTTCACCTATGTTTGTATGTAACTGACTCCTTTAGACTCGATTTTGACCCAGTTTCAATGTAAATTTAATTCAAACTTTGTATGTATATTTTAATCAAGATCGTGTTTTTTAGTTTTTTTAAACTACCTATATTGATCATATACCTATAAACTTTATTTGAATTAGGCGAGATATAAGAGTAATTGTCACGACTTTTTACATTATTTTTATTAGTATGTAAAAAGTCCCAAAAATGAGGTCAGTAATAAAATAAACAACAATATAATCTAGCACAAAATAATTTACCCGTTTATAAAGCCGTTTATGTTATTTTACAGCCCTTTGAAAATATTTAAATGAGCTTTAGATACCTATTTAATTACTCGTAAATAGCGACAATCTGTGTTAATTAAGAGTATTGTTTTAATTCAATCATTTAACGGTGTTGGAATGATTAATTTATTTCATGAATTTTATATTTGATTTTAAAATATTTACTTTTATAAAATCTGTTATCTATTTTATTAATTTTATGGAAAATTTATTAGGTATATCGTCTAGAGAAGCCTTCCTATAATGTGTGTAATAACTTAATAAGTAGGTAGGTATACTAGATTTCCGCACGCGGCGTCACCCGCCGCCCGCGTTTTCAAAGAAAAACGCGCATAGTTCCCGTTCCTGTGTGCTTTCCGGGATAAAAAGTACCCTGTCTTATTCAGCTACCTACTTACCAAACTTCATTGTAATCGGTTCAGTAGCATTTGATTGAAAGAGTTACAAACATCCATCCATCCACCCATCCATCCATGATGGATGGATGATCCATCCAATCATCCTCACAAACTTTTACTCGCATTTTAAAATAATAGTATTAGTAGGATCTATGAGAGTTTGATACCTATGATTTTTGTGTTTTGTGCGAGAAGTCAAATTTTCAATTTACTTTGATCAGATAGCATGCATATAATTTTTATAGTTTAATCAGTATAAATTTATAAAGAATAGAAAAAATTCGATCACGAGGCTGGACTAGAACCCGCATCCTTTCGCGCCATTCCGAGGCGGATGCCTGACCAACTCGGCCACTCGTGAAAATTCCATCACGATCACGATTTTTTCTATTCTTTATAAATTTATATTAATAAAGCATTTGAATGCCATAAAACCAAAAATATCAATTAGGATTCGTCCTCAATCCTAAAATCGCATAAGTTATTATAAACACAGTTTTTATTATTAATCCTTAGTTCAATTTGCACTGCCATCTCTGGGAAAGTAGTGAAACCTATTAATATAAAACTTCATTGTGTACAGCGCCATCTGTCGAAAATTGTCAAAACTACGCAACTTGCCACTCCAACGCGTTTCAAAAAAAAAATTATAGATGGCGTTGTAATGAATTGCAACAATAGTCACATTTTATTTATTTATATAAAATACATTTTTATCATATTATAATTACAATATTTTTTGACTTGAAATTATGCATAATTTTTTTATAAATGTCTTATACAAATGTTTTCATACAATTAAATTAATGACTTAATTTATATTATGTTTCCAGACGTTACCAGGACTAAAAAGTTTTAGTAGAAAATATAGATGGCGCGGTTCTCAATTGTATTTATCATTGCCACAATCTTAGATTAAGGATTGGTCTCCGCGCGCGCGCTACGACTAGATACCGCTCCACCTAAAAACAATAGCTCCGTGAGTGCGGCAACTCAGTTCTGTAGTGTGTGTAAGGCAATTTGTAAGGACGCTAGTGTGTGTGAAGAATTGTACTGCCAGCTACATAAATTTTACCCCATAAATGGGAAATGGGCTATCTTGGAAAGAAGTTCGAAAAATATTTTTATTTCATTTTGGCCTTGCCGGGAATCGAACCCATGAACATGCGACTCAAATCCACTTGCGATGCCACTATACTATCACAAAGGTTGTTTAAAAGTAAAAAACCGGTAATAAAAAAAATAACATACATATATATGAGTCAGTTAAACAAGGTTAAACAGAAATAAATTATTGTTATTATCATTTTTTTTATAATATGCGTTAGTAATAGTATTGAAAAAAAAAACATTATGAATAAAATAAGTTCAAATTAAAAGTGTGTTTTTGGGATATGCAGTACGGCAACACTGAATGGCGTCGTATTTTCGTAAACAATATTTTCAAAGTACAGGTGAAATATCGAATAATACGATTATTCCTGATGGTACGTGATCCCAGTGTCTTTCTTATTATTTGTTGTATTTTTTTTAAACAGTTTTATGGCACAAACAGGCATTTTACTTCAGGTTTTGTCCAAAATCTTTAGAAACTATCGGTACGCCCTCTCCACACAATGCTTGTGACACGACTGGCTTGGGTACGCCGAATTCGGCGTACTTTTAGTTGCCGCATTTTTCGAGTACGCCGGCGGTATCTAGTCGTAGCGCGCGCGCGGAGACCAATCCTTAATCTAAGGCCACAATATTTTTTAATTATCGACTATCAGCTGGAGGAGGAACTTTTCTCGCGTGGTATACTTTATTAAATTTAAAAGAATGAGAATTTTGAAATTTCTATTAAGTTTTTTATTCATATAATTATGTAGAACATAGTTTTCTTTACCAATTGAAGCAATGGTGATGTAAATAATGTGCCAATGGTCACTCGTATAGTTGAATTGATTTACTAGGATTAGTATTAATAAATCACTAATTATAATTGATATAGTTAATTTTATTATGAATTACCATTAATCAATCAATCAAAATCTTTATTTTGCTCGTATGCGGTTAGTCAGGTGTACTGTATCACAGACTAATAATAATATACTACGTATACAAACTGTATATATAATGATGTAGAACAGTAGAGTAGCTGATGAGAATTTTTATTGAAAAAAAATTAGAATTGAAAAATTATTCTTGTAGAGGTCGTGATTGGGCTATATCCTATCTTTGACACAATAATACAAGCGCAATAAAAGCTGCCCTATAGCTTTTCAGTTCGAATATTGATAACTTGCAGTAAAAAATGAGGTTTTAGATGTCATTTTGAACACTTTGGTCAACTTGTCACAGCATTTTTAAGTGACGTGTCCAATAACAGTTTTGTTATGTGAACACATCGATACTTCCGTAGTTTTTCAATCAACTAATTGTCTCTATTGTTTCATAGCAAATTCTTAAATCAATCCAAAAAATCCAATTAATTATCTAATTGCAGAAATAAATAGAAACCCAAGGATCGTGCGTAGTGGCAGATAAGGTGAACCAATATGGACGATGTAATGAGCTTTTGTGGGCCTTGTGTGGAATACATTCTGAGGACAGGAGTGGCGTGGAGCGGGTTGGTGATAAATAAAATTGTATCGGAAAACAACTTAGAAATAAAAGACTGTAACGGATTTAAAACGCAATTTATTCATTCTAAAAAACGTAACGTTAAAGTTTTAAAAACCTTTATTTCCTAAATCTATACTAATATTATAAAACTGAAGAGTTTGTGTGTTTGAACGTGTTAATCTCAAGTACTACTGGTCCGATTTGAAAGAGTCTTTCGGTGTTAGACAGCCCATTTATCGAGGAAGGCTATAGGCTATATATCATTACGCTAAGACCAACAGGAGTGGAGCACTGCGGGTAAAACCGCAGGGCACAGCTAGTTACGTATAAATATTTTCAAGAACAAACACCCTCCACATCTTCCACTGTCCACTTGACAGAGGGCGGGGTCATTCACCCCCGATATCGGTCTTAACCCTAACTGTTTAGGTCCCTTCTATGACTAATCTAGACATCTCTAATGCGGAAGGGCAGTCGTAATTACCCTTATTTTAATAAACACTAGCTTTGGTTGGGTTTCTATCGGAAATATATCAAGAAATTAAATTGTCGGTTTGTATGTCAAATTAAAACTAATCTTTGTTATTAATAGAATAGTTTGTATACCGAACTGATAGAAGATAGAATACAAACCGAATGAATAAATTTCGTATGTCCGTATTTCAAGATAGAGATTGTCCAAAAACGGCTGTACCAATTTACAAGGCTAACTATTAGATATTGGATAAAGTACTACACATTTTACAGTTTGAAGTTTATTTATGTATTAACAAAAACAGAAGAAGTTGTAGACATAACCAGCCAACAAAAATATTAAGTACCAACAGACAGACTCTACATACAAGAATTCGGTTTCTGTATTCCTCCCAAAAATTTAATATCTATAAATCAATTCATCCAAATATAGTACCTAATACATTCATTCGTGCGAAAACGAATAATTTACTCAATTAAAAATTACACACAATAATTCAAAATAAAACAATAACTAATAAACAATACGCCGCTAAAACTAAAATTAGTACCTATATTAAACCTAAATCCAGCTCTGAACATACCCCATATTCTAGGAAGGCTATTATATTTAAATTCGCATCAAACAATGAGATACATCCTTCAAAAGGCCATTATTGTTTTGCATAAAAAATAAATTATTGGTCTCGGCTCAAAATTTGGGACAGATCCTGTCAGACGTGGTATAAAATTTAAAGCTGGTAATACATGCTGCTATAGGAATATCCTATATCTTACCATATTGTAATGCAATACCAGATTATTCTATTCTTAGGGATTTTAAATTCAACCTAGAAAGGTTTTATTCCTTACAAAATGATTTTATATGTCTACCTTTCAACAATAAAATAATAATCGACTAAAAATAATAATTAACACGACTAAAGACAACCAAAACGACCGTTACGTCCGAGAGCCCAACGGAAAGTGTGTCAAATCCGCTGTTCAACTCATTTTTATAAGCACCCCCTCCTCGGTTTGGGTTGCCAGTTGGGGATTTGTTTCTAACACTATAATTACTAGCTGTTGCCCGCGACTTCGTCCGCGATTACGTCGTTTTTCGTCATTCGTCGTTAAAAAAAATACGTGACACTTTATATTTGAATGTTCTTAATTATTGTCTCTTATAAAATTTAACTACAAAAATAAATAAAGTACATTAAAATTGAACACTCTGATAAGAAAATCTTAAAATCTGAAGAAAACATGAATGAATGTGATTTAAATTCTACATTACTTAGTATTTCAAAAAATAATTATATAATTAAATGTAGATTAATAGTTTGAGCGCACCATTATAGAATATGTACCTAAGTATTAAATTACGTTAGTTTACATAGTAACTTTACTAAAAACACGATGACTTTCTTTCGCGCTTGGTACCACAAACTAAGCATGTTTGTGGTACGTGGCCCGTGTCACTTGACCCCCCGCGAGTTCCCCTCCGTTGCTATGCGAAAATACATTCGTTGCTCTACTGTAGGAAAAATTGTAATACTGTGGCCTGGGCGTTATAACACGTCCAGGGAGATCCTGAGTGCCGATATCACCATCTTGAGGAAAAGCTTCTAATGTCGATTTAAAACTGCATACATACGAATTAACCTGTTCTAAAATTGTGAAATGAGTTCAGTTTTAAATTTGAGAGATATTGATTTCTTGTATTCCACTATTCGTTGTAGTCGAATACAAAATATATTTAAACAAACTTAGGTTGGCCTTCAGGCAAATGGGATCCTATCAAATGGTAAACTTGACCTTGTATCTTAAAAGTAAGCATGAAAGGACCTTCTGATAATTATTATTGAGCACCAAAGGATCATTTGAAACGCACTACTATAAGAGCGAATATTGTCTAATAACAGTTTAGATTGCACAGTATGTTCCTCTAAAAGTAGTGATTTCAAAAGTTCCGGTGTATCTTCAAACGAAAGCCGTCTCCTTACTCCACTTTAAAGCATTACAAAAAGAACATACTACGTTAATATCGCCTATACAGAAGATGATCTGTAATAAATTGTGAGGTTATAAGCAAACCCACTTTTATATTATTTTGTCGGACCACACCACCGAATTCGTAGATTGTTTACCTCTAAGTCATTAAAACTATGACGAAATCTGTCTGCAGTAAGACGGGCCTCTCGCTATTCGTCCGTTTCCAGAGACCGAATAGTTTCAATTCTTAATCTTTCATTAAACAATTTTATTAATCGTTCTTGTCTCAAATAATTGTAATATTCGCGTCCCTACTCTAGTCATTGCTTATGCTCATGTTCATCTTCAAGAGATCGAATAATATTATGATGCACCCTATCATTTGTCAAACGGTCTTCATATTGAGTAAAGTTTCAGATTCTCGAGATAAAATATGACTGTCGTGATCAGTAGTGAGACGTAATTCCCTCTCAGTGAGGGTTTCGGTCTCACGGGATAGTAAAATATGCCGTTTGCGATCAGCTGTGAGACGTCATACCCTCTCAGTGAAGGTTTCGGTCTCACGGGATAGTAGGGGAGACCGGGTTTGGTTGTCTCACGGGTTGGTTGTCACAGCGGTCTTAACACAAAACTGAACTATCGAATAAGTCTGTTGAACAGCGTGGCAAGAGCGATACAGTGACAACGCTGTCCCTACTTCGCGTCAGACCGCCCCGATCTGCCGTGAGGGCCTCACACGTGATTATTGTTTTCGCACAGATTTTTGATGATATGAGGACCGAATATGATCCTCATAACATCACTTTTTGTGAACGAAACGACAGCGCGGTTTAATTCAATGCCAACACCATCAGCAAAAAGGAAATATTTTTAATTGTGAAAAAATATTATGATTTACACTATTAACACTATTTTAACATAAAATATAAGTCTGTGAGTGTGTAAAAATAAATCCAGCTAATTACACATCAAACATATGTTTATAATTAGGTATACGACATGAAAATATATTAATTACCAAGCAATATTAATACAGATAAATACTGAACATAAGTATAATACTTAGTTAGTATTAAGTAGTATTAGTTAAAATATACTTTGACTGTTAGTCAAAGTTTATTTTTACTAACAACATGTAAATAATAATTACCAACGAACTAACCTTTTCTATAATACTTAACACAGCACATTTTTCAAATTATCTTGCTCAACTCTGCTCAAAAATTTGAGGGTTTTGTTGGAACTTTAATGTGTCAAAACTATGATATAAGTATCTAAACTACGATACAACTTGCATGCGGAAATGCTCATTACAATCTGTGAATTTAAAGAATAACTAACAACATACTTACTATTCAATTTTATTGAGCTGATGAATATCTTTTGCCTGGAAGAGATCACCGCCGCCTAATAAATATACTGTGTTTTCTCATAAAATCGTAACATAATTTCTTTTATCTACTAAATTTTAATAAATAAGTTATTTTTATCTAAAAATAGCTTATATTAGGCAAAATTATACATTAACTTTTTATAATTTCAGGACCGCACTTTAAATGGGGCGCTCGGAAAATATGCCTACGGGTTATTAATAGAGAAATGATACACAACAAAGTTATGTTGGTTCCATTTTATTTATAAAATATAATGAAAATGGGCAAATATAAAACATATTATGTAAAATGATTAAAAATAAATAAATGAAGCAACTACGATTCAAAGAAAACATCTTTTTCAGTGTGAAAATGCTCTAAGCAATCCTGGATGATGAGTATATCATGTACTCTCATCCCAGTACGGTCGGTACCTCGATAGCCATAACGATAAATATTATTAACGATATATTATATTGCATAGCTTCTATCGCGGGCCTTGAGCGTGGGACCGAATCGAGAAATTCCGTAACGAAAAAACCTCACGCTCCCCACTCCGACTGGCTCGGATGTGTGGCTTGAAGGCATGCTATGCAATAGCTTTACTGCGGCAGTCCCCGAGTGCCACACGTCTTTTTTATAATGAGATAACCGCAAAGTCAAAATAAAAACATTACTTGTACAGTTGTGAGTGCAAAATTTACGTTTCATTTGGCAATATATACTAAAACGTAGTAGTTTGATATGTGGTTGGCTGCCCCTCCTCTCCTTCCTGAAAAATATCCTCCAAAATTTCCCGAGATACTTCCAATGATTAAACCATTGGACGTTGGACATTAACTTCAGTCAAAAATTGACGAAGCGGATGATTACTAATTTCCACTTAATCCTCGCTACCACTATCTTTATCATCAAATCATCAATTTTCAAGTGGTGTTGTAAAATTGTCAGCAGAAATCGTCTTCCAAAGGCGATATAATATAATGAGCATTGAATCTGTAAATAAAAAAATCAAAAGTTAACTGTAAATCTATAAAAAAAGCTACTAAACAAATAAAATTTTATCAAAAACTACTGTTTCCAATGCACCTCAAAATCTTGTAAAAGTCATATATATAAAAGAATTCATCATTTTATTATTTCATTCTAAAAGTGTAATCTAATCTAATATCTAATATCTATCTAATATATATTATAAAGGCGAAAGTTTGTAAGGATGTATGGATGTATGGATGTATGGATGTTTGGATGTTTGTTACTCTTTCACGTAAAAACTACTGAACCGATTACAATGAAATTTAGCACACATATAGAGGGTAACTTGGATTAACACATAGGATAGGTTTTATCCCGGAAATCCCACGGGAACGGGAACTATGCGGGTTTTCCTTTGAAAACGCGGGCGAAGCCGCGGGCGGAAATCTAGTATTATAATATACCAACAAAAAACATGAATTGCTATCATTATAAAAAATAAATACCTATAAGTAACAACTTACCTTTTGTGGGAACGCATGATTGTGAAAATTCACAAAACACGAAGATTGCATTTGATAATAATTATCACAAAGGGACATAGGGACAGAGAAAGCGACTTTTTTATAGGTACTATGTAGTGATATTTATAAAGCAATTGAATGCCATAAAACCAAAATTATTTTGGTTTTATGGCATTCAATTGCTTTATAAATATCACTACATAGTACCTATAAAAAAGTCGCTTTCTCTGGCCCTATGTCCCTTTGTATGCTTAAATCTTTAAAACTACGCAACGGATTTTGATGCGGTTTTTTTAATAGATAGACTGATTCAAGAGGAAGGTTTTAGTATATAATTTATTAGGTTTTAGACAAAGCGGACGTAGCCGCGGGCGGTAAGCTAGTAAATTTATAAAACATGAAGATTTTTAAAATTGTAACTAATGAACACAATCAATATTAGATTAACTGTAGATAATGGTGTCTAGTTTTACTTAAAATAATAAACATCTACCCTCTCTTTAAAAAAATGTAGTATATTTATTATTTACACGAAATATACCTTATAGGGAAGGGAAGATATGGGTTAAAGAGTTAAATAAATAACTTGATTATATTTAAATTATTAATTTTCAACAGTGTATTCAGTAGTGTTAACATGTAAATTGATTTGATTTTTACGAAATCTCATAGATGGCGCTGTTACAAAATTAACATTATAAAACTTACATTCAATAAACTATGTTTCTCTTCCCAAGTTACTTAAATGGCATAATTTTTATAGTGTCAATCTAGATATTGTCAAACAACATTTATATATGCGTCATTTGATTATTAATTTCCAATAGTTAACGTGTGTTTGATTTTTGTAACACTTCATAGATGGCGCTGTTTCAAATTTGTCTTTATACTGCTAATATTCATTTAACTGTTTCTCTGCCAAAATTACATAAATGACGTAGTTTTTATAGTGTAAAGATAGATAATAGCATGGCTTACTCAAAAACAACATGAGTCTTTAGTTTGTACGTTGTCGTAGTATAGAGAATACGTAAGAAAAATAAAGGTTCACAGCTCCTCCCCCGTAGGTGATAGCTTGATAATATGTAGCCTATAGCCTGACCCGACCTGTTAGTAATATTCATGCAAAATTTCAAGTCAATCTATGCAGTACTTTTCGAGATTAGCCCGGTCAAACATACAGACAAACAGACAAACAGACAAAAATTCTAAAAACTATATTTTTGGCTTCTATATCGATTATAGATCATGGATTATGTATTCTTTTAAAAAAATATTCAATGTACAGTTTTGACTTTCCTACGATTTTATTATATGTATATGTATTATAAAATGTTCGTCTATTCGATCTGATTAAGATTTGCATGACCCATATTTGTTTTATATTTTAGCTGAAAATCAACGTTACTGTACCGTTATAATATTTATGCTGAGCTTGAACCGTTTTTCATTACTCAATACACTGCACACCACTCATTTTATTTCTATTTATAAATTTGTGTTTTGTGTAGTCTATTACGCTGAAATAAATATTTCTCTATATCTTTGTCATTTTCTCGTCACAATCCCTTTCAATATCTATATGTATAATGTATATGTATATTAATTTTTCACTTCACTTCACAGAGATTAGCCAACAAATCTTATAAGCAGTTCGAAGTCAAGAAGATGTCGCTGTTGGAACACTCTCTTGCCTCGACGAGCACGTACTGGTTTTCTGCGCCTTTTCCACGCTCGTAGTGTATCCATACCTCTAGAAAATAGAACATTAAAATTTAGCGATGAAATAAATATTGCAAGAACGAAGAATGTGCCATATCAATTGTATATCTTTCTCTTTTTTCTTTAATCTTCAATTGTATATCTTTCTCTCAATTGTGTATCATATCAATCGAAAATCCGCACAGAGATAAAGCACCGTCATTACTCTACGATAGAAGATAGTACTATCTAAAATTAACACGACATAATATTGGAGTGTAAAAATATTGCAAATGGTTAAGACAATTGAAATTCTTTGTTTAATTTAAAGATAAATATTAAATTTAATTCATTTAATTATCATTTTATAATAAAGGAGTAGAATCGACAGTAAACTCTACATTAGCATAGCATATAAAATTATTGTTCCAAAATTATAATGATACATTCCAAAAACTTCTGTAATTGTTTATAAGCGACAATAAAAGATAGATGTTTATGAGAAAATAAAGCTTAAACTACTGAACGAATTAAGTTGAAACTTTCCAGTTATTACAGATAAGAATAACACTTTCTACGCCTGAAAATTCTCTCGCCTCGTGATAGTTTTTCCGCGACGTTTGAAGTTAAACTCCTACGAAACGGCCTGACTGGTTCTCATGAAGTTTTGTGTAGGCACATGTCGTAGGTCTGAAAATCGGAAAACTTCTATTTTTCATACCCCTAAGGTAGAAGAGTAAGGCAGAACAACGTTTGCCGGGCTAGTAATTCTCTAACTATTTAATACTCACCTGACCGGATGCATGTAACCCTTCCTTAATCGGTCGGTTTAAACTTTAACGTGGTTTAATCTTGTTCCGTTTAAACGTTGCTTTGTCCATCAAAAGAACTGAAATATCTCTCACGTATGACGGAATTTTAACATTTTTATTTATGCGTAACGGGAGCGTTTTTGTTAAAAAATTTACACAAAGAAATGTTTTAAAGCCACTGCCTTGAATTGAAAATTTAAAAGTATGAATATGAGGAAGAGGGGTGAAACATTCAGGAGTTTGAGCTGAAATTTAGCTTCGAAATTTTTCAATATTCTTTCATTTCTCTTTCTTTCTATGAACCATAGATTGTCTCTATGTTCTTAGAAAGAAAGAAATGTTAATTATGCCCATAAGGAAAATTATTCCAGAAATAAACGAACAAAGAAAATATATTACGTATAGAAGAAAACAAAAAGGGCTAAGTGCACATCGTAGAGTGTCACATGTTGTTGGTTATAGGCTTGTTTTAAGAAATACATTTCCTGAAAGTAACGCTGAAACGGTGTCACCGTATTTCTTGTCCACAATATCTACATATAATATCTGTGGTTATGTATCTTATAGTAGGTACCTAACTATAGTAATATAAAAAAGTGGAAATATTTACCTTTTTGTTTGTTTGTTAACTGTAACAATTTAATGTAATAACTGCTCGATCGATTTTATAAATTAAACTATGAACTTTATAAAGCTTACATCATTACCGAGCAAAATAGGCTATATTTTAAAATAAAATCTATATAATATTACAATTTTTATCGCGAGTAAACCCAGGCGAAGTCAAAGCAAGCTAGTATGCAATAAAAATAAATCAGTTCCGTTCTGTACGTCTAATTATGCAAATAAACGGTACATTTCATTCACCTTGAAACAATGGTTATGCGGAAAAGATAATATTATTTAAATATAGGGGCGCCAATATACACATTGTCATGGTAATAGCATGATAATTTGCTTTTTATAAATCCTAAAATAAAGTGGTCTTTAAACACAGTTTAAAATCAGTGATAATTTCTTATTCTTCATTAAGGGGGTTAGACTACAGGCCCATGTTGAAAAAATTATGGGTCATTTGAACCACCAGGTTACCTATCTAGAACGATATAAGAGCATAAAATAATAAGATTCAGCACTATACCGTCACTTGTAAGGACAGGACCTGAGTGCAGATGAGAATTCGAAAGTACAGGTAGAGATTTTTTCCCCTTGTCTCCATGATTTTTGTACGGCGTTGAAAACTGAGTTTAAAATTGGCACCGCCATTTTTCAGTTTATCGTATACATACAGACAGACGTAGTAGACGATTTTGTTTTATAATATATTAGTGATTGTTTTCCAGGTCAATACAAGCAATTTCAGGGTAATAACTTAGTATCAAATAAAGTTGCATTTACACAAACCGGAGGCGTCAAGCAATATAGCTACAAATGCCTTGCCATAATGTTAAATGTTATCATAAACGGCCTTAACGAAAACATTAACGTTGTTCGAGCAAGTTTTGATAAGGCCAATACACACGAACGATTGACGTGCGATATATACGCGACCTTAGATATAATTGTCAATGTTTATAATGACATGATCATTTATCTCCCGACAAATGTTGATCAGCCAAGACACAGACTTTGCCTGATTTTCAGACCTACTCGAAAATCGAGAAAAAAAAATTCCATAAAAATCGGTCCAGTCGTTTTGGAGAACAATTTTTGTATATATAAAAGTGATAAAGAGGAAATAATTTTTGTTTTCTTTCGTTTGTTTGATATTGGAGTCATAATGAAAGATTTAATTGTAACGTAAGATAATAAGAGACTGTTTCACGACTTGCTGATAAAGCCTCAAATGCCCTATTTTACAATCAGACTTTTGTAATAATATATTATTTGTTACTTTATCTCACAGATTATATTAAAAACAGAACACAATAGAAAACAAAATATCATAGTAGCAAGTAATATTAACAGAGTTTTAGTTTATGGCATTATAATATGCCTTCACTCACAAACAATGACAGACACACACACACACACACACGTAAACACACACACTCTATCACGAACACGCGTGCTGCAAACCGCAAAATGATGTACTATGTGTTTTTCTTTAATTTTTTATTAATTGTATTAACTTCCATTACATTAGATTATTTACCAATTGTTAACTTTCTACTGTCCATAACATATGTATATAAACAAGAAGCGCAACTCAGGGTCCCAAGACACAAGTATTTCACTTAGTTTGGGACCCACTGTCGTACATTAATTGTAAAACATAAAATGGACGAATAAATTTATTGAAGTGAAACTTCTTTATCGGGGTTGTCAAAAAATTTAGTGTAACATTTTTTCGTTACGCGTGACATTTTTCCGTTACGCGCCATCTTTTTCTTATCCCTACCACGCGTGATTCGACGTATTTCTGTAAAGTTGCATATAGTAAATTATTTTTTTTTTTTAAATAAGGTCATAAAAAAGTTTCACTTCTTACGTGTGTACACACACACGTACACGCTCACATTTTTTTTCATTTCATTTCAGTTAAAAAACGAAACGCGCCCAGCTATAACCGGCTTAAAAACATCAAAATGTCACGGGGTGAATCTTAAAATAAACGCAGGAAACGCTAATCGTACCCCAGCACGATATTATCTAATTATCATTTCAGTATAAATCCTGAAACTTTCCATAATTATGCGAACTAAAGTTACAAAACTATTCCGTTCGCTTAAATAGATTTTAATTCGCTCTATTTATATCTATGTTTCTTGTATGCAATTTTAACTTGTTCCATTTATGTTTAAATTGAACGTTTATTTAACTTTAAAATAAAAGTATATCACTAATGAAATATCCTTTATATACTAGCTGTGCCCGCGGTTAAACCCGCATTGCTCCTCTCTTGGTCTTAGTGTAATGATCTATAACCTATAGCCTTCCTCGATAAATGCGCTATCTAACACCGAAATAAATTTTCTAAACGGACCATTTTTGTAAGTACTTTTTACTACTAATCTCTGTCTAATCTTTTCCAAATGAATTCTTGTATCTACTTTGTATTGAAACTATACTAATGGGTTATGTACACGGGTAGAGTAAACGGTAGAGTGAACTAGCATACTACTCTACCAGTTCTCAGTACTCTACCAGCTTTAGTAGAGTAACTGTCATATTGTCACGGTGCTAGCCACTGTACTCTATCAAATTTTAGTACTCTACTCTACCATTGGTGTCTACATTAGTATAGAAAGTAGGATAGTTAGTACTCTACCGCTCTACTCTACCGTTTGCTCTACCCTTGCGCAGCGGCCAATTCGACTATTATAATACATCAGCTTTCATACTAATATTTACTATTCACAATGGGCAGCGTTAGGCGAGTAGAGGCAATCAGGATAGTGTAGAGGGCCTAAATATCTATAATCGGCCGTCATTGTAGATGTTTATTCATAATGTAATGGCAAACATCGACGATCATTTGTTGGGCCAACGCTGCCCATTGTGAGGAGGGCGAGCTATTATACAAATGTTTATATTTCAGGGTGTTCTTGACAAACCCCGATGACATCATTGCTGTAAACACGCCCGAGATTTGATTAGGTCACGTCAAATTTTGCTTTTATTTCGTAACATTATGAGGTGACTTCATATTGTTTTTAGTGATAAGTTTGTTATTTCAAGTTAAGAGAATGTTTTTGACCATTTTTTTTTATATTATGCCGGGATGAATTTTTGACAAATTAATGATTTATATGTCATTCATTCATTTGTCAAAAATTCATCCCGGTCGTAAAATCATTTTTCAATAAACCACTTTTACATATTTTAAACCTATTTTTGGCATGTTATTAGTCATATTAATGTCGTCGGCTTCAGAGGACAATTTTCGCACACGGCACAATCTGATCCCATACTAAGCTTTCGTTTGTTATGGAAACCAGATGGCTGATAAACATACATCCATACTAATATTATAAATGCGAAAGTAACTCTGTCTGTCTGTCTGTTACTCAATCACGCCTAAACTACTGAACCAATTTTCATGAAATTTGGTATGGAGATATTTTGATACCCGAGAATGGACATAGGCTACTTTTTATCCCGGGAAAATGACGCAATCCCGGAAATCCCACGGGAACGGGAACTATGCGGGTTTTTCTTTTACTGCGCGGGCGAAGCCGCGGGCGGAAACCTAGTAATATATATTTTTAAACAAATACTTATAAAGATAATAAACACCCATTGCGATAATATGTAGTAGTACATATTAACTCAATGTAAACACCCCACCAAATAATACATTCATAGCACAAAACCCCAGAAATAATTTACTGAAAAAGCTCTTCACAAGTTCAAGTACAACTTGTTACCTTTAACGCTCAACCATGTAAAGATTGTATTTTAAGACCTTACAAGTCTATGTGACTTAGATAAACTAAACGCGGTAGCTGCTAATTAGCTGCAAGGTGTTAGGTTTCGAACCCTAGGGATGCCACTTATGGTCTAGGCTTTCATTAAATACGATCTAGACATGTTTTAACGCCTTTAAAGTGCTTGGAGTTAAAACTCAAACATTTATTCACTAGCTGTGCTCTGTTTTACCCGCATTGCTCAGCTCCCGTTGGTCCTACCGTGATGATATGTAAACTATAGCCTTCCTCAATATATAGACCATCATATCTTTGAAAATGAAATGACTTGTTACGAAATTAAGTTAGATTTACAGTAAATAATGGTCCAATATTATACAGCTTAGAAAGAACTTATGAGTAGTTAAGAAATGCATTGTGTATGGGATAAGATTATTAAATACTAGATTTCCGCCCGCGGCTTCGCCCGCGTTTCAAAGGAAAACCCGCATAGTTCCCGTTCCCGTGGGATTTCCGGGATAAAACCTATCCTATGTGTTAATACAAGTTACCCTCTATATGTGTGCTAAATTTCATTGTAATCGGTTCAGTAGTATTGCGTGAAAGAGTAACAAACACACACACACATCCTCACAAACTTTCGCATTTTTATATATTTTATTAGTAGGATTTATGAATATCATCTGTCTTTTAATTTCGTATTAAAATGTGACATGACTAATCTTCTATTAACTATGAATAATACGTAATTAAACTACGGTTCAAAAGCTCGTCTAATAATAGCTTCAGTATTATTTCATGATATTATTATATTATAATATCAAAACGCTATTTATCCTCATTATTATTGTTTTATTTTTATCGTTATCTCTTAGAATAACGCGCTTCGATGTATTCTACTAGCCAGGGACATACTTGACCCTATTTTTAATTTCTGGAATAAAATAGTACAGTATTACTAACTACATTATTATTAAATAATTGTTTCATTTTCTTGTTTCATATACAATATTAATAAATAATTGTTTCATTTTCCTGTTTCTCGAGGTTGTCTGAAATAAATTGCTTACATGATATGAACCTCTTTTCTTTATTTGTACTTTAAGTTACTACGTATTAGTTCGACTTCAGACTTCAACTCTACAGCGAAACAAACATTCAATAATTCAATAAACATGAATGAATAAACGAATGGAATCGCTTCATTGTACATTGTAAAAAAGGACATACTTAATGGCTACAAAGTCATCTCTTCCAGGCAACCATACAAAATACATATTTAAACAAATAGCATCAAATTTTTACTTACATTTGTTACTTAAAACAGCCATTACCAAATTATCACGTACCAACAATGCTCTCATTAAATTCCACATAATATAATTAAAACTTAAACTAATTACATAACCATTAAGCCCATTACATCACAAGCCTTAGCAAAAACTACGTGCTAATATTGTAAAAGGACTTGAAAATGTAATTTACCTTTACTTTCTAAATGTAGGCACGCTTCAGTACTTAATGCAAAAATAAACCAAGGAATTTCCTAGATCACACTGAGATACTGGGGTTTACAAATGCTGGGCCGCATTCGATACAGTTGGGGCTTTAGTTTAGTGCCTAAATGTTGTATTGATTCAAAAGTGGTCTTGCTAACTTATGTTTTGATTCCAACTTGTGATAGAAATGTAGACAAATGATTTGATGATGATTTCTGTAAGAGGAAATATGGTTTTATGAAGTTGACAATACAATGGTTATAAAAATCAGTTTATAATACACTTAATAATAAAAAATGACCTTATTTCCACTGTAATTGAATAGATTCAATTGTATTTATTATTTACAGATAAGAAATAATACCTGAAAAATATGCCGTGGAACATGGAACCTTCTCATTTTTTGAAGTAGGTATATTAAATAATTCAAGAATATATACGGTTCAAAAAAAACAAGAGATCTTATTATTTTCATTTCTAAATTTTTATAAAACAGGAATGGCACGAGAATAATATTTATTTTAATTGATGACTTGTTTACCTACTTATTATTACTTGATTACATAATATGATAAAACTATAAAAGACCGTTCCAGCTAAAAATTACGCTGATATAATCACTAACTGT
Organism: Colias nastes; assembly: GCA_907164665.1. NCBI lineage: Eukaryota > Metazoa > Arthropoda > Insecta > Lepidoptera > Pieridae > Colias > Colias nastes. The sequence goes on along the minus strand of CAJQZM010038224.1, from coordinate 48,882 downwards.
TTTTCACTGTTTAAATTGATCGTTTGCGTAAACATTTAATTTTTTACTTACTCAATTATAAAAGAAAATAAACCAGTTCAGTTTAATTCACGTTGTTGTTGATATTGTTATTTTTTGTTAGAGATTATGATTTAAAAATGTACAGATGATGAAACATCAAAAGGTTGAAGGTAACGTTAATAAAAATTTATATATCAAGTTATTGTACTTACTTAAAATATAACAGATAGGTACCTTGCATTATCATTTTACATTATTTTGATAAGAAATCATTTTACATAATTATTATATGCTCTGTTTGCCTACGAATAAGAATCATTAAAACAATGTGCCAATATTCTATAATTCTGTCTGCCAACTTTTAAATATTATGTTCAGATAGATATTCTACAAGGACATCTACCATATTATGAACATCACCTAAATTAAATCTTTTTGTTCTGAAATAAACACATTTTCAAACCCCTTAATTTTCTTAATAAATTTAGCGCCCTAAAATAATCGCGTAAATCCGCCCCTGTCCCAACAATGCAAGTGTTAAGAGTCATCAGACAAACATGAAGAGGTATTTGCGTGTATATTGCAATAATGGTTATTTATGTAAATTATGTACAATGTATTATTTAAAAATACTTAATGAGAATAATTGCTAATTGCACATGATTCGGTTAAATGGTATGTTAATTGATAATCTAATTGGTAGGTATCTATAGCCTTGCTGGAATCTTCTTTATTTAACGATATAATACAAGATCCATATATGTATTACCTATCTTATTTATTCATCAATTATCTATCTTCTTTACTATCTACTAACTGCTCTTCGCGGTTTCACCCGCGTGGCTCCCCTTCTGTTGGTCTTAGCGTGATGATATACGTGGGCCACACTGAAAGTTTTGCGTAACTCATAAATAATACAATTTATTTGTCTAATGTTATATTTACTACTTTTTAAAGTATTCTCCGTTACGTTTAAAACACTTTTTCATCCGTTCAAACCATTTCTGGAAACATGACGACCATTGGTCCGAGGGTATGTTTTCTACGTGCTGTTTGAAAGCAATCACGGCCTCTTCTGGCCACGTAAATGTCGAACCACTCATTGAATCTTAGATTTTTGGGAAAACGAAGAAATCGCAGGGTGCTAGGTCAGGACTGCGTGCGGCATGGGTCACGTGCTCTATGTTTTCAGAAGCCAAAAATGACTTTGTTTTGTTCGCGGTGTGCGCCGAAGCACTGTCATGGTGCAATAAGATGCGACTTCTAGGTCGCTTTTCCCTTATTTTTTCTACGACATTGGGCAAACAAATAGTGGTGTACCACTCAGCATTAACAGTCTTTTGTTGCTCAAGTGGGATAGTGCAGATAGGATTCGTCTTAGAGAAAAAAATCGCAATCATTTGTTTGCCGACCCTTCTCGCCTGCCTTAATTTTGTTGGTTAGCTGTCACTTTCAAACACCCACAAAGAATATTGGTGCTTTCTTTCTGGAATATAACAATATATTAATGTTTCATATCCTATCACGATATTATACACAGCATTAGAATGTCCGTGATTGTACTTTAATAGCATTTCTTTACACCAATCTACTCGATGTCGTTTTTGCTCTGGAGTGAGTTTGTGAGCAATCCACCGGCAACAAAGCTTCCTAACTTTGAAATGTTCATGTAAAATTTTCTGAATTTGGTTCATACCAATCCCCAAATGTCCTCGAATCTCCTCATAAGTGATATGACAATTTTCTTAAATTAGTCGTCTGATCGTAGCCATATTTTCCTCCGTGATCGCAGTTGAGGGTCGACCTTCACGAATTTCATCATGGAGAGAAACACGGCTGCGATGAAATTCAGCATATCAATGCCTTACAGTCCTCAAATGTGGTGCTTCCCTCCCAAAAGTATTTTGAAGGCGAGCAGTGCAAGCTTTCGGAGAAAGCGAACTTTTACAATCATAAAAAATCATCGCCCTAAAATTGTTTCGCGTTAGTTCCATTTTTGCTATGGACAACGAACTTCAACTTGAGATAAAAAACAATTGACAAGCGCTACCCGCCAAATTTTTTTTTCTTCAACTAATGAGACTTCATATTAAAAAAAAAATATAACATTCGAAATTCAAATATTTATGGGTGGCCAGAAACGCAAAACTTTTAGTGTGAACTAGGTACTATAGCCTATAGCCTTCCTTTATAATTGGGCTATCCAACATTGAAAGAATTTTTCAAATCGGACCAGTAGTTCTTGAGATTAGCGCGTTCAAACAAACAAACTCTTCAGCTTTATAGTATTAGTATAGATATAATACATGACCCATATATTATATTATTTTTTCATCCTATCTTCATCAGCCTATTTTGCTCCTGCTGGTTGCCATGCCTAAAAAGTGTATTAAGTACTTTGTGCCGAAGTTACCTGACACAAATAAAATATTTTATTGTTTATATCATCAAACCAAACATGTAATCACAAAATGAGAGAATATTTTTTGATTAAATGTGCGTAGTACTCACATTGAAATTTTCAAGGTTTCATAATTTTTTCATTTTTTTTTCTACATACATATATAAAATTAACATATATGTACTAGCACTCTTATCGATATAGGAAAAAAAGGTCTAGAATTTTCTAATCTTCAAAAACAAACATCCGTGACATTTGCAATAAGGCCCCTATAAGTTCAATAACCTTCCCGAACCCCTTTCAAGTGCAAATTTATTCATAAAAAAACAGCCCGCATATTATCATGAGAGGGATAGATATACCCATCTTGGGTAGGAGTAAAAGAGACGGATAGCTGGTAGTGCGAAGGCGTTTAACAATAGGAGATGCGCGTGAGTTTACTGGAAAACCTTTAAGTAATATGAAATATGTTTTATTTATTGCAAGGTGGGAATAAATCAGTTTTTAAAACCGTTTTAAACTTGTATGTCTTACTAGGTACAGGCGATGTTTTTTCTCGTCTATTATAAGCCTAATCATCAAGCCTAGCTACATTTTAAAATTTAATCGCAATCGATTTAGTCATTTTTGCGTGATAGAGCAAAAATAATTCGGAAACTGGACAGACTCTTGAGTTGATTTTAAATCCTTATCTTAAACATATTTACTCTATGTTTATTGTATAAAATGAGCTGTGTACTTATTTAGCACTCCTAACACAAACTACCAACAAACAAACCAACCTCTTGCCTGGAAGAGATCACTCTTTAGTGATAAGGCCGCTCTCTTGATAGTCTAGCTATAAATAATAGAAATATGTATACTAGCATAAGTGTAATAAATAAATTAATAAATAAATAAACCAACTCTTCTAATTTTAGCCATATATGGCGTTGCATAAAATGGCGTCTTTCCAAACTATACAAGGCCAGTACGCAACGGTGTGAAACTAATCACGTATAGTTTGGAAATAACTTTTTTACAAAGTTCTTCCAATCTATACAACAGCAGTACGCAAATACTCGCGTATACTTTGTAGTGAAGTAAGTAAGAATAGGTCTCCAAAATATACAGCGCCAGTACGCATGCGGACTAATCGTGTATGTTTCGGAGTAAGCGCGGCGTCTTTCCATTGCTCGCGTTTATATTATTGTATTGCTGTTTTGAAATCTATTATTAAAATGCATGTGTATTGTGTATGTAATGTTGCGTACTGATCGTATATTTCTTTGTATCGAGGATGCTTGTGTCTTCGTTCCCGTCTATACTGCACGACTTAGAATTGACAATAGTGCTAAAATGTAAGAATCTAATAAGTCCAGAAGAAGACGGTTGCGAGGCGACGGAGCCCCGCTTCGCGGGGCTCCTATTTTTGTGTAGTTAAAAAAAACACGAACCTAACCTAACCCATAGGTAACCCTTATATATGTTACCTATTTATTTTTTCTAAGCTTACCTAATAATATTTTTATTCCATATTTTACTGAATCAATCAAGAAGAATAAAAGTAGATAGATATAGCTGTACAAGTCTTTGATTGCCTATATATTTATTATTGCGCTCAAGCGTAAGTGGTGTAGTAGGTATATTTAGTTATATTTTGCGTACTGATCGTGTATAGTTTGGAACGAAGAAGCAAGCATCCGCGTTACAAAGTATACACGATCAGTACGCAAAATTCGTGTATATATTGTAATAACAAACTTAAAAACAGCATTACAAAGTATACACGAGCAGTTTCCTATGGTTGCGTTCTGGCTATGTATAGTTTGGAAATACGCCATAAAATGTCAAGTATTTTTATTCTATAAAGAAAGTAACTTTTTTAATCTGTGGAAAAAACCAACAATTTATTCATTTGCTTCCTGACCGCGTACGAGGGAGGTCGCATTTCCGTTCTAACATCCGATGTGTATGCACTTTACATACAAAATGCTATTAAAATAAAAATTTGCGTTACTGCCTTTGATTTGTATGGATTTTTAAATAGCTCTTGGCAACAATATTCATTTTATAAATTAGCAACTTCAAAAGCGGTGACAAGTTTGAAGTGAAGCTTCTTTAGGCGCGTTGATAGTAAAATTCCAAGGTCGCGTCATGGCAATACCGTCACGTCATGGCGTAAGGCGACGATTTTGGTATCTTTGAATCTTGCCAAAGAAGTTTCACTTCTGACACGTGTGCTTGTCACACATGCTCTTTTTTTCTTTATGTAGATTAATCGATTTATCTGCACGGTGCAAATAAATTCTCAAACTCTTATTTTTGAAAGAGACTTCAGAGGTGGTCCCATACGTTGTCATTTGAACCTTGTCTCTCACCAAAAGAACTCCTAAATTATATAGGAGTCCTAATTTATGTCGTCTTTGCATAATATAAAGGAGCAAGGTTTGTGGCCAAAACATTCCTCTGAAAATAAATTAAAATTTTAGACTAGAGATGAAAAAATATTTTTAGCAAATAAAAAGTAAAAAAATTCAGTAAAGATGGTAATTTATTTCTTAACTAAATGCAATTGGCTTATTTGAAATACTTGATTACAATCATAATATTACATTAACCGAAATCTCTATCATGAACACAAAAAATTCTAAACTAGCTGCTCGCCGCGGTTTCACCCTCGTGGCTCCACTCCTTTTGGTCGTAGCGTGATGATATATTATAGCCTATAGCCTTCCTCGATAAATGGGCTATCTAACACCGAAAGAATTTTTCAAATCGGACCAGTAGTTCCTGAGATTAGCGCATTCAAACAAACAAACTTTTCAGCTTTATAATATTAGTATAGATAAACTAAAAATATTCTTAATTATCTGTGCTACATTTAAAACAATAAAATTAGATTCCAGAACCAATTTCACAACAGACATATTTTGAAGCGCAAGCGAGAACGGAGAATCAAAGGAAATTTTATAAACAGTATAAAATTTAAGGCTTTTTTACGTTTTTCCTTTCTCAGAAAGGTCGGTGTTTGGTCCCGGAGATTTTAAGATGCGAGTTTATAATTACTGTGTAGGTATGTTTTTTTATTTACTTTGTATTTCCTGTTTTAAACTTTTGGGTGGTAAAATCGTTCTTATGTTTAGTTAAGAATTATGTACGTTTGATTTTTTAAGGGGAAAGAATTATAAGTACCTATTACATGGGCATAGATTCGATTTATGGGACATAAACATTTTGAGAAAATATAATGTGAAAATAATTTATTTTGAGTGGAGCTAGGCTAGTAGGTACGTGCTATAATTTAAAGAAAAGTGTAAATTTTTTGTATGTTTGTAAGGATTAAACTCAAAAACTATTTGGCCGATTTTAAAAACTTTATAGATTATATAATTTATTTATTTATTTCAGTTATATCGAGCTAATCCAAGTGAAACTGGGACAAATTATTGAAATTCATTTTCATACTTTCCTAACATAATTTAATTGTGATAAATATTTTTCAGACACAAACTGTTTATCATATTTATCCAATATATATTATACGTATCTAACGTAAGGAAACTAGATAATTTTGCATTGATTAATAAATTACTGTTCTAAAGACGTTTTGAAAATATTAATATTCTAAATCATACCGGTTGTCCGTGTGTTTAAAATTCAATATATCACTCGATGTCGTCGTATGGGTGGTCGAAAATTTGTTTTTTATTACTATGTTGATAACTGTTAATTTTATTTCTGGAGACTTTATATTAAGTATTTAGTAAGATAATAAATATAAAATTAGCATGTTTTTTTATATTTATAATCTATAGTCCACTAGCATCCGCCCGCGGCTTCGCCCGTGTTGTCAAAGATAAATCCGCATAGTTCCCGTTCCCGTGGGATTTCCGTGATATAACTTATCCTATGTGTTAATCCAAGTTACCCTCTATATGTGTGCTAAATTTCATTGTAATCGGTAGATATTTGTTTATCTAAAATGATTTGTTTTATCAAACAAAAATACATACTATGCCTACTATAAAATAACAGATAAATAAAAATTCGATTAATAATACGAATATAACGATAGGTAATATTTTAACTAACGAGAAGTGAAAGATATTATGATTCATTAAAGATACGCATTATGGCAATGATAAGAGGCTATCAAAATTGAGATAACGGAATTTCTCACACATTAAACTGATTATGAAAGTTAACTAATATATTAAACTTTAGTTTATTTTTATATTGTGAACCGACTTAAAAAATAGAGGTAAAAATATTGGAGTGTAAAGTAAACAGGCTCTATATTTTATAAATGTTACATTACAATATATTATTTTAATTTTTATATATTTTATCTTTCCTTTTCTTCTTTCTATACCTAACATACATATATCCAACCTATATACCTAAGGGAATGTGAATATGAAAAAATAAAGTAATATATGTAATTATTTCCAAGAAATTAGTCACTAGATATTCCCTTCATTTACCACCACTTGTGAATTAAAAATATGTTTAAATCTACATACCTATAGGTAGCTTTTAAGTTGAGCCAAAAAGTAAAACTAACTCTGCCAAGAATAAGTAATTTTAATAAGGAACAATTTGCAATTATAGTTAACTAGATTTCCGCCCGCGGCTTCACCCGCGTTTTCAAAGGAAAACCCGCATAGTTCCCGTTCCCGTGGGATATCCGGGATAAAACCTATCCTATGTGTTAATCCAAGTTACCCTCTATATGTGTGCTAAATTTCATTGTAATCGGTTCAGTAGTATTTGCGCGAAAGAGTAACAAACACACACACATCCTCACAAACTTTCGCATTTATAATATTAGTAGGATATTCTTAGTCAGACACAAATCTATTTCTTTACCAAATTCCATCTAATTATTTTTTTCTGTTATTGATTTAAAGACACATCAATTAGTGTAACAAAGTTATAAGGCTATAATGGTAGTTTCTTGATGAACTATAAAATATATTTAAGTATTTTATTATTGTAAAACGTCTCTTAAAATGGTAGAGTAGAGTGTAGAGTCTAGATTAAATAAATAAATAAATTTTCAAGTATTTTATTATAGTAAATCGTCTCTTAGCGTGTAGAGTAGAGTAGTAGTAGAGTGTAGAGTCTAGTAGAGTTAGTAGAGTAATGTAGAGAGTCTACATTGGCACGAAAATTCCAATTTACCCGATCAGAATGAATTAGTATTCAAATCAATATAATATTCTTATCACGTAATCTTAGATCAGTAACACACGCTTATTCTAGATTCTAGAAAGTTCTTAGACGTTTAATAAACTGTGTTAAATATGTGACTCATAATGGAAGAATTTGCGAACTTTAACTACCTATATATTTATTTTATTTTTTAGAACACAATCCTGACTCTAAGTTTAATTAAGTTGAATCTGATTTGTTAACGATATTTGAAAAAGCTTGCAAAAGCTTAAAAATTAAGCTTATTTTAACTGTCTAGATCACTATAAATACATCTATACTAATATTATAAAGCTGAAGAGTTTGTTTGTTTGTTTGTTTGTTTGAACGCACTAATCTCGGGAACTACTGGTCCGATTTGAAAAATTCTTTCGGTGTTAGATAGCCCATTTATCGAGGAAGGTTATAGGCTATATTTCATCACGCTACGGGCAACAGGAGTGGAGCCACGCGGGTGAAACCGCGCGGCACAGCTAGTATATATATATATTTCAAATGTATCCCACTTCAACTTGCAAGTAATAATTGTACGAATTAGATAGAGATAATATAACAGACAGAAAAATAAAGGACTCTACCATGACTGGCCGGTTGGCTTGGTTGGTATAGTGACCCTGCCTTCCAAGCCACTGGTCGTGGGTTCGATTCCCACCCGGGGCACATATTTGTGTGATGAACATAGGTGTTTGCTCTGTGTCTGCGTGTTAATTATCTATATTAGTATTTATTTAAAATCATATAATATGTATGTTTATCAAGCATCTGGTTTCCATAACACAAGCGAAAGCTAAGTATGGGATCAGATCGTGCCGTGTGTGAAAATTGTCCCGAAATATTTATTTATTTATTTATATTTATTTACCATTGTAGATTGTAGAGTCATTACTCTACATAACCAAACATGACTCTCTTTGCTATTTAGGATAGAGCCTCTACAGGAGCAAGTCGTGTTCATTTATTACTTTTATTTGTGAACTTTAACATTAAACTGTTACGAAGAAAGGTTCTGTTTTTCATATGATAATTGTCTATTTAGTTAGGACTCCGAAGGGTTCGTTTGAGAGACAAACAAGACCCAATCAAGACAATTTAAATGTACACAAAAAGTCATAAAACTTATGTAAAGGTAAACAAAAACCAAACGATGCTCTCTAATTGTTATCAATATTGTAATTCGAAAACGCGAAACCATGAGTGAGTGAGAGGGAAAAAGTAGAACCACTTTTGCCTAAACCAGACCGGTATCGCCGACAGTCGCATTTGTAAGCGAAGGTCAGAAAATACGAAGCTAGTAGAACCGAGTCGACCGCCGACTCGAACGCACGTCCCGCCCCGCGAATTAAAAAATAACGGGTGTTATAAACGGCTGTGAAATCAGGCAAAAGTTAACTGTGTTTATCGTGATATAAGTTCTAAATTAACCAAAGTGCTTGTGACTAAGTGTGCTAACCGGAACCTTTAGGTTATTAGGTATGTTTGTGTCAATTTTATATCTGCGAATGTTTTAAAATCACCTGGATGAAGTTAGGTGCAATATACGTAGGGATACGTTTTAAAATAGACGAGTTTTGCAGTTTTTATTGTAGGTATCTGGTACGGCAAGTTTGCTTGAAGTGAACCTAAAAGTTGTTTTTTTTCACATTGGCTGTTTATAACTTAATGCAAGGCTTATATTTCACTCGAGTTTTAGTTATTGTTTCTTTATTATGTGTAATTAATTCACATAGTTAAGTCTAATGAGATAATAAATTTATATACATAATAGCGTTTTTAATGTTTGGCCGTCTTTTGTGTTTATAACAACCACACTGTAATAAGGTTAGAATTATGTAGAGTAAAAATATGGTGTTTTTTTTAAAGAGGATCAGGTTTTCTAGGCCAAAACTAGAAGCTCTAAAAAATTACATTATTAAGTATCCACAACTAATTAACATTTATAATTTTTGTATGTTTTTTTTAATGCGTCACATGAGGAAGAATTGTTTTGTTTTAAATTTATTATGTTAATATCTCTATGATCTGAAAATAGTTTACTATACCTACATTAATTTGTTACTTGTAGTAGTTAACTCTATGATCTGAAAATAATTAACTATACCGACATTAATTTGTAAAGAGTTATTTTACTATGTATATTGTATATAATATGAACAGTTATGTGATCTTACCTACTTACAAATTAAGACAACATATTCAAAAGAAATTTTAGTAAAAAGATGTTACTTTCACTTGTATGTTTTCTCTACACAACCTAAAAACTTTGGTCAAATACCTACCTATCTACTTACTTGAAATGTTCTTATCCTTGCAAATAAGTTTGTTTTGTTAACAAGTAAAGTGATGAAGCGATTTTGATGAAACTTTTAACACTGCGCAACGTTATTTTAGATATGAGCTTCTAGGATAAGATATAAGTATTTAAGTTATCTATTTAATGCTGTAATCAAATAAATCAGTTTAAAAAAATTAAAGATTGCTCTCTCAATAAATATAGGTAGGTAGAGCTACAATACTGAAGTTAAATTAATTATTACAAACATCCATATTAAATTAATTAAATCATGTTTTTACAAACATAAGCACGTACGAAAACACATATTTTTGGAGGCATCATAAAAATATAAAAAAACTTTTTTTCAAAGTTACGCAATTAACCATTTCAATTTTCAGGAAGATAAATTAGAATAAAAAGTGATAAAAATAAGTAAACAAATTAAAAATATAACCTAGTATTATTATGCATATTCATTATTCATTAATTCCAATTAAGGTATGTAAATGCAAAAAGAGCACATGAATCTTTATGAGAATGTATCAACGCAGATGATTCAGTTCTATAATTTATTTATTTATTCACGAGATTCTTCGTATCAAAATCATAGTTTAATCTCATACAATACAAGCTTGTACCGTGTCTTCGCTTGCCTAATTACAAAAAGAGCGTGTGTTCCGAGCACACGTGTCAGAAGTAAAACTTCTTGGGCAAAATTCAATCATACCAAAGACCGTTGCCTTATTCCATGACGTGACGGTATTGCCATGACGCCACCTTGAAATTTTACTTTTAACGCGATTGCATTAAATAAAATAAAAACATATTATGTTAGTAGGTGTGAATCGCTTTCTATTTAGTGAAAGACTGCTGAATGTATATTTTTTATTACAAAAACACATTATTATAATTAGACTTTTATTGCTTAAGAGTTTAAGTGCATTTATCAATAAAAAGGTTACACTACATTCTATTCGACAGTGTACAAAGTTAGTTTGGTACATTTATGAACCCAATTAATTTAATTTATTCCAAAAATTCTTTAGTTTTTGATATTTCCTCATCGTTAATTAAATATGTTGTGACTGCTCATTGCAATTTGCAATATAACTAAATATCAGAATATTTAAATTGTATTTATTCATAGTACAATTTATAATAATTATAATAATAACAGACGCTACGAATCACTACATAGTATAAAACAAAGTCGCTTTCTCTGTCCCTATGTCCCTATGTCCCTATTTCCCTTGAATACATAATACCTTGAATACATTGTTCATTTATTATTCCAATATTAAATCGAATTATCAATTTTTATTTTTAAATTGCTCACACATAATGAAGAAATCAATTTTATTAAATAAAATGATATATCACTACATAGTATAAAACAAAGTCGCTTTTTTCTGTCCCTATGTCCCTTTGTATGCTTAAATCTTTAAAACTACGCTACGGATCTTGATGCGGTTTTTTTTATAGATAGAATTATTCTCGAGGAAGGTTTAAGTACCTATCTAATTTATTAGGTTTTAGACAAAGCGGGCGAAGCCGCGGGCGTAAAGCTAGTATTTTATAATTTATGGTACCAACTCACACATTTATCTTTAGAAGTATATTTTTGTATCGCAAATACAAAACTTGAAGGACTGGCATTGTCGTGCCATTCCTATACTTTTTACAATGTATTTATATCTATTAATAGGGGCTTTTAAAAAATTCCTCAGCGAAGACGATATTCATAAATTGACAATTTTTTGTTTGTAAGAAGATACACAATTGCATACAACGAAATTCTTGAAGTAGATTGGCCTTTTTATTCGCGGTCTCATCTATTTTTGATCGTGTTTGTTTTGTCTGTTATTTCTGCATTTACTGCGAAATTTTGAATTATGTTAGAAATATGTAGCGCCGTCTGTACGAGTATAGAAAATCATTTATGTATTAGAATTAAATTAACTGGTTCAATAGCTAGTAGATTTATTCCTATTTCTTAATAGTTATTAGGTGTAGATTAGTTTTATTTTTGTGTCAATTTTCCTCCAGATCCATTCAGCCGTTCTGATTTGATGGAGAAACAAACATTTATACTTTTATGACTTGTATGAGCAACGTGATAGACATTACACATGCAAGTACTAGAATAAAATGAATAAATATATCACACATTTTTACGCAATTTTCAACATCTTTTAACATAGTTTCCCTTTGCTCTATGGTTGTCTGGAAGAAATCGCTCCAAGCGATAAGACAGCCTTCTGTACTTGTTTCATTTGCTGTGTTATTGTTTTATGTTTACAATAAAGTACAATAAATAATTTTTATTATTATTATAGTTAAAATCAAACCATTAATTTGCGTTTTAAATATATACTTTCATAATAAATTATTGTGTTACAAACAATTATTATCCAACTCAACATTGACCTAAAGGAAATCGGTTTCGGCCATCGAGATAGTATGTAACTACTACGATGGTTTCGGCTAATCAAAGATAATTCGCGACTAATTCTTAGTTATAACAATTGGATCAAGGTTATAAATGTCTTTTTGTTTTGAAATTTCTTATCTATGATTCACTATTCCCACATAGTATAAAACAAAGTCGCTTTCTCTGTCCCTATATCCCTATGTATGCTTAAATCTTTAAAACTACGCAACGGATTTTGATGCGGTTTTTTTAATATATAGAGTGATTCAAGAGGAAGGTTTTAGTAATTATAGTATATATTATTTAGTAGGTTTTAGACAAAACGGGCGACGCCATGGGCAGAAAGCTAGTACCTACCTATATTATAAAACTGAAGAGTTTGTTTGCTTGAACGCTCTAATCTCAGGAACCACGGGTCCGATTTGGAAAATTATTTCACTGTTATATACCTACTCCATTTATCGAGGAAAGCTAAATGCTGTAGGTATGTCATCACGGCAAGAGTAGCAGGTAAAGAGTAGCAGGTAAAACCGCTGTGTTATTTTTAAAAAGCATAGGTATTTGAAACAGGATTCAATCAAGTAGAAATAGGCAAAATTATTGAGAAAATGACGTCACAATAATGACGTCTGAATCAAAGGTCATTATAATATACCACTATTAGTCAGTCCTTTTAGTATTAAACAGGGAAAAACCGCATAAAAAATACTTAGAAAGTGTTATTAATATGCTATTATTTCATAAATTCCATTAAATCATTTCGATTTTAAAAGTCAAGGGTATATAATTATTCTACTACGAACAAATTTGATTTCTTTTTTTTTTCTTACACTCAAAATAGTTACCTCTACCACAATATTGATAAATATTTTCTGTAATGCACAGGAAAGGTCAAAATAAAACAAAATAGCTATGATACATGTGTAATAAATTACTTTTATTACTTTGGGGCCATCCATAAATTACGTCACGCGAATTTTAGAACTTTTCAACCCCTCCCACCCTCCTTGTCACATTATGTCACATAAAGATGATACCCTCCCCCCCTATTAACGTGTGACGTTATTTACCTATGGATGGCCCCTTTTGTAAATACCTGAAACGACTAATCCGTTTTTACTTTTAGTGTTATGTTCACTAACAGATAGTTTTTTTAGGGTTCCGTAGCCAAAATGGCAAAAACGGAACCCTTATAGTTTCGTCATGTCCGTCTGTCCGTCTGTCCGTCTGTCCGTCTGTCACAGCCGATTTACTCGGAAACTATAAGTACTACAGTGATGAAATTTGATGGGAATATGTGTTGTATGAACCGCTACAAAAATATGACACTAAATAGTAAAAAAAAGAATTGGGGGTGGGGCCCCCCATACATGTAACTGAGGGATGAAATTTTTTTTTTCGATGTACATACCCGTGTGGGGTATCAATGGAAAGGTCTTTTAAAATGATATAAAGTTTTCTAAAAAACATTTTTCTTAAAGTGAACGGTTTTTGAGATATCAGCTCTCAAAGTCGTAAAAAGTATGTCCCCCCCCCTCTATTTTTATAACTACGGGGTATAAAATTCTAAAAAAAATAGAGGTGATGCATGCTAATTAACTCTTTCAACGATTTTTGGTTTGATCAAAGTATCTCTTATAGTTTTTGAGATAGGTTGATTTAACTGTAATTTATTATATTTGCTGCTACGGAACCCTTTGTGCGCGAGCCCGACTCGCACTTGGCCGGTTTTTTATTTAACATAGACGAAGTCGCGGGAATCAGTTAGTCTAATATCCTATTTAATTTATCACCTCTATAGACAATGGCCCAAAAATAACCAAAAAAAGCTCCAAATTGTAAACACGAAATTCATGTTTTTTATTCTTCGATGAAATAAGAAGTCAGCAAAAAAATACAATACGGCAACCACTTTAAAATACTTTAAATACTAAAGGTTATGGATGAGTAAGAATAAAAAGAAGTCACGATTCTATATGTAATGGTCTTTAAAGATCATAGTTTTAATAGTATTAATTGAATTATAATTGGCATACAAGATAATCATTTGGTTTTGCCTGTATACCTACCTATATCTATATTCTATACTAATATTATAAAGCTGAAGAGTTTTTTTTTAACGCGCTAATCTCAGGAACTACTGGTCCTAATTGAAAAATTCTTTCGGTGTTAGATAGCCCATTTGTCGAGGAAAGCTATAGGCTATATATCGTCACGCTAAGACCAACAGGAGCGGAGCAATGCGGGTGAAACCGCGCGGAACAGCTAGTATAGAATAAAATATAGCCTATAACTCAGGGATCATGTAAATATCCAACGGTGAAATAAATTTCGGAATCGGACCCGTAGTTCTTGAGATTAGCGCGTACAAACAAACAAACCGTTCAGCTTTATTATAATAGTACTTATAGCTGATTATTATTATTAAGTACAGATAACCCAAATGTTACGTAATAATTTAACGAGGTCAAGTGCTTGAAAACTGGGACTTTCACAAGAGAATGTATTGATAACAAATTTTGGGTTATCAGTCGACACAATTTCGCAGTAATTGCTGATATGATAATCGAATTGCGATGTATTGAGGTGTTTTTAAAACGTGACCGCCATATCTTTGTTTTGATACTTACTAATAAGTGAGTGGTTCTTGTATTATAATTTATAATAGTCTTGAAAAACGTGAGTGGTTCTCGTATTGTCTTTAATACGATGGTAACTGAAGACTTAGTAACTGAACGTTTAAATGCTTACTAAATCAATACAGTAGCCAAATAAATACGTCCAAGTTAAAGCAGGAACATGGCATTATAGTCGTTACTTTTATATAGCTATCTATAGTATTACATAATATCATAAAAATAAATGATTTGATTATTTCCTTTTTTATACTTATTGAATGATTTTAAAAATTATACTTCCATTAGAAAGTTCCAATATTCCGAGACTAATATATTTTTATCTCACCAGGTCAAACCGGGTTAAGCTAGTTATAATAAATTATTCGTTTGTTGTTAAGTGTTTAAGTAATCTTAATTTAGAATCAACTGAATATAAAAATGTTTATTTTTTAATTTAATGTTAATTTTTATTATTCTGAATATATAAGATAAACTCACCAAATTATTGTATTGAAACCGACCCTCGAAAAGTACAAAATTTGAATGAACTCCGTCGGTTTAAAATGGGCCAAAATCAAGTCGAAAAGAGTCGCTTACATACAAACATACAGGTGAAGCTAAAAATGTTAAAAACAACCTCATTTCTACTGTTTTTTTACTATTTACTCGTTGTAAAAACATAGGCTTTTAAATACTTTTCCGGAAAAGGATGTATTAGTAAAAGTTGTTTGTAGGTCACATAACTAAAGAACTAAACATGACTTGGTCATTGTAAGATAATCTTTTGTTTAAATCGAGGTCACTTGTTAATGACTAAACGATATAACTGTGAACTTGACAAAATTAGTTCAACGAATTTTAAAGTACATCGCTGGGTTTGTTTTGTTTTGGAAAAAGATATAGTGATGAGCGTAGATGGGGAGTAATGTAGGTTCAACCTATCATGTGTGATTTAAAGGTAGAGTTGAATATATTCTTTTTATGGTTAAATTCTCTAAATTGGAGACAAACCTGACTAAGTTGAAACGACATAAAATGTATGAAAGAATAGCTTTCCACCCGCGGCTTCGCCCGGGTTTTCAAAGAAAAATCCGCATAGTTCCCGTTCCCGTGGGATTTCCGGGATACAACCTATCCTATGTGTTAATCCAAGTTACTCTCTATATGTGTGCTAAATTTCATTGTAATTGGTTCAATAGTTTTTTCGTGAAAGAGTCACAAACATACACACCCACACATACACAATTACACATATCTTCTTTTCAAATACTTCATCTTTATAAAGTACAAAACATTCATTTTTTTATTTTTTTTATTAATTTTGATATGACTTATCTTCTCTAGGTTTATTTCTATACTTGTGTTAACATAAATTGCACAAGTGAAGCCAGGACGAAACCTAGTGTTACATAACTTGAAGATAACTTGAAGAATGTAAGTTAGAACATAAATAACTTGATCTAGTACACAGGACATCTATCATGACTGACGTTGTGTGGCAAAAAATAAGTGACTTTTTTTTTATGCAATGCCTGGTTAATAACCTCGGTTTGCGGAAGGTTTTAGATTTTAGAACTTATGTTATAGATTAGAGGAAATTGAAAAAAACAACAAAAATAAAAAATTTAATTAAAAAATTATACTATGTATACTTTAAAACAAACATTAAGACATTAATATTTTCGAGGATTCTGTTTGATCAAAAACATAAAATATTGTTCTTAGCGTGATAATATATAGCCTTCCTGGATAAATGGGCAATCTAACACCGGAATAATTTTTCAAATAGGACCAGTAGTTCCGAGATTAGCGCGTTCAAACTAACAAACTCTTCATCTTTATAATATTAATAAATATACTATAGATTTTATCCCATACAAACCTGAGGAAGCGGCTTCTAAAAAACAATCAAAGATTTATCCAATAAGAGGAGTATATATACGGAATGTTAATATAGTTAATTATTTTCATTAGCTCATTAAGGGTAATTAACGTCGCATACGATTGATTATCCCGGATTCGAACCTGGGAACAGGTTATTAAAAAGGACGTCTTTTTATCTGTATGCAACTACCGATAACGTAATGGCACCGAATTCCGACCACTGATTGATACGGCTAAATGAATCCTTTAAAAGATAAATTAAATACTCTAGAGGTCATAAGAAAAAATGATATTATGAAAGATTACGAACTTATATTTTAAAATATGCACATAATTGTATTTCATAATGGCTTTTTATTACCTAAATTTGGATTTTAACTGTCACGACTGGAAATTAACTGAAAGCACCATTTTCCGACCGACTGAGTACAAATACACGTGTTTCCGACCACTGAGTAGCTAGATTCCGACCAGCCAAATATTTTCTACTAAAATCAACTTTATGATAATAGAAATACAATGGAAATTCGTAAAAACCCGTTTCGTCTTTTCACTGCATCACGCGTGGACCGATTTCGATAATTCTTTTTTTATTATATTACTGTCTTGAAGTACGAGGATGGTTCTTATGGAGAGAAATTTTAAATATGTACCACGGGCGAAGCCGGGGCGGACCGCTAGTTTTAAATAATATTTAAGCATTTATTATAATAACAAAAACTAACTCTATGTTAGACTGTAGTAGTTTAAAATTACATTTACTCAAACTCAAACTCATAAAATGCCTCACTGGTCATCCACACTAATTTAGAATGTCCCATTGACTACTTTGCCCAATTCTAAAATCCATTTCACCAAAAGTATTATTTCAGCTAATGAGAATACTTCAGCCTCTTTTTTATCACTCATGATGATGACCTGAAATAAACGCATGCAATTTCACTCAAGCACAGCGCAAGCAAAAGCAACCCAGTTGGACGGAAACAGGGAATTATATCGCACCTAGATTCCGACCAAACCTACATTTGCGTAATAAAGCCTCTAAACCGAAATTGATATTCATTTTTAGTTCATTTCTATTTCATATGTACACTTATAAAGATCTCACAATTTCGTAGTTATGCAATTATGTGTCATAAACGTAAAATATAGGGTTTTTAAACCAGACCGGTCTTTGTAAATGAATAACAAAAAAATCAAAAAAGAGTGTCAGTTAAAACGAATATTACAAATAATCCATTAAAGTTAGCATTGGTCGCATACAGGTGTTGTATGTAAGCATAGCGTTTAGAATAAATAACTTAATACGAAACCTCCACAAAACAACATGCATAATAGAAAATTACCTTCTTTTAAAAAGTGCGAAATTCCTTTTACCGACCGATTCGGTCGGATTTCGGAATGTTGTTATTTTGACAAGCTCCTCATTCCGTCCATAATTATTTGTCCAAAAAAACCTATAAAAACACGCTATCTTTGCATGTATATTTTAAAATTAATAATTTAAAACACCAATAAAACGTTTAAAGTAAAATAACCACAAACTTACCAGAGTATTTAGCGTAAAAATCTAAATGTTTATTTTCACCGTTTTATGTTTTTTTCGCATTCAATCCAATACAAACTACACCCTCGCCTAGCTTTTCTTGGATTGGCGAAATGTCGGTTAAAATTTGAAACCCAATTTTGGACAGATGACGTACGATAAGTGATTGGATCGAAAGCCTTCAGTTTCACGTATGTCGCGCGTATTTTAAACGTTTTATCAAATAAAAATCAAAATGGTCGGATAGAGGAGGCTAGTCGGAAACCGGTGCCGTTACGTTATAGAAAATCCTACTAATATTATAAATGCGAAAGTTTGTGAGGATGTGTGTGTGTGTGTGTGTGTGTGTGTGTTTGTTACTACTACTGAACCGATTATAATGAAATTTAGCACACATATAGAGGGTAACTTGGATTAACAAATAGGATAGGTTTCATCCCGGAAATCCCACGGGAACGGGAACTATGCGGGTTTTTCTTTCAAATCTAGTAGTCTATAATATCAACTCGTAGCATATAATAGCCTTTATAAGCTTTAGTCAGTGGAAATTAATAATAATAACTTAGATTTAACACATAGGTACGTACCTACTTAAATTTCATCTTAAGTTACAGATAAATACGCAGATAGGCTTAACACAAAAAAATCTAATTCTAACAATCGACTATTAAAATAAATGAAAAACAAATTACAGCATATAATTAAATAATAATTATGGACAAAAAAAAAAACATAACGTGGGCGTTCCGTCGATACAAATAGACATACAAATTGATTGATGTATCGAAATGGATGGGATGTAATGATCTCATTCGACCTTAGCTATTGTTATTTTTTATTTTCCGAACGATGATCGATAAGGGTAAGCTACGGTGGGCACGGTCGATTTTTGGATTGAAGTTATTAATTTTAGTGTATACCTTGCTTGCTACAGTTGCTTCATTGTTTGTCTGATAATCATTTATTATTATCGTATTAATAATGGAAAACTGAAAAGCATTGTTTTTGTCGTTAAATAGTTAAGCCTATTTTATGAATTTAGTTTATTTTTTTGTTAACCTATAAGTTGTTATTACCCCAATATGAATTAAGAAGAAACATTTCGATACAATACCTAGGTATAGAGAAGTTGAAATTATTTCTTCAATATTGATAAAATTCTTGATGATTAGAGCTTTTATTATGTACACCTCTTGAATATCTATTAAGCTGATTTTATACGAACATATTGAAATAAATAGCCCCCTTTTTTTAAATGAAGCTAATAAAAACTTATAAATTATGTAACAGCCATATTTAATTATCTTAGGATCAACACGCTTATGACGTCACAGCCTCCGCGAGTAAAAAGCTTATCTAAAATGAATCTTAAAATGATATAAGCAATTCGCGTCTATTTAAATTGGTTATTTTCGTATTGTTATTACCTACTAAAATAACTAGAGGAACTACTTGAACTCAAACTCAAAAGTTTTAAACACGCTTTTATAAGCTTCACATGTATGTAACCGCCTCCTTGGTACAGTGGTTTACGCGTGAGCGTAGAACCGACCGGTCCTGGGTTCGATTCCCGGTGGAGACGAAGAAAAAAATGTCTCGGTCTGGTAGGACACAGAAGGCTGATCGCCTACTTGTCCCTAAAGAAAATCGATCAGTGAAACAGATGTGTAATGCATCTGCCCCTTACCCCACTAGGGGACATGGGACTTCACTATACCTGTATGTAACCGACTCCTTTCGACTCGATTTTGACCCATTTTAAACGGACGGATTTTATTCAAATTTTGTACACTTATCAAGGATCGGTGACAATACAATTATTTCACAATAATTATCTTATTATCCTTATAGGGATCGCCAGGATTAGATCCACCTATATTATGTTTGTATATAACTGAATCCTTTTGAGTCGATTTTGACCCACTTTAAACGGAAGAATTTAATTTAAAATTCGTACACTTATCAAGGACCGATAATTTCATGAGCAAGTGCAATCGAACTCATATTAAAGTTGAGAATCTGTGGAATAACTGTCTGTATGTTACGATTTCACGTCAAACCAATAATAATTTATATATAAATAGGTCTGGATATTTTGAATACTAAATGAAATAAATATTAAAACATTTTGTGAGGAGCTTTAACTACAAAGCGGAGCTCTAACTACAAGATTTTACTACAGAGCTTTAACTACAAAGCTTTAACTACAAAGCTTTAACTACAGAGCTTTAACTACAAAGTTTTAACTACAGAGCTTTAACTACAAAGCTTTAACTACAAAGCTTTAACTACAGAGCTTTAACTACAAAGCTTTAACTAACAAAGCTTTAACTACAGAGCTTTAACTACAAATTTTTAACTACAAAGAGTTAACTACAAAGCATTAACTACAGAGCTTTAACTACAAAGCTTTAACTACAAAGCTTTAACTACAAAGCTTTAACTACAAAGCTTTAACTACAAAGCTTTAACTACAGAGCTTTTACTATAGAGCTTTAACTATAGTTAAGAAATGCTCTCGCAAACAAAAACGGCAGATCCAATCGAGATGAAATATAGCACAGAGATAGATTACATTGCTTTTTTATCTATTCACCTGGAGAGTAGTAAGCTAGTAAATATACTAGCTTTTTCCAGCGACTTCACTCGTTACTCTGTATTAAGTAAACTATAAATTTACATTACCTCGTTTCTGGAAATCCAGTTAAACCAAACATAATAATTCCTGATACTTTAGTAAAAGATTTTTTCTTAGTGTAATATTGACATAGGCTTAAATAAATTTGTGATGCGCTCGTATGTATGTTTGTCTGTTTGTTTTTCGTGTTAATTCCGTTTTAGGGCAAGTTAATATTTTAACAAAGGTAATAATTATCTTATAAGTATAATATGGTGCGAGATTATAACGTTATTAACATTGTGAAATTTATTTGAATGTTAATTAATCTATATACAATGGTATCATAAATGGTTTAGCCGTTTCATGGCTTTGCGACGGTCTAACATTTATTTGACTTTCGCGCTTTTCCCTTTTTACAAATAAAAGTAGAACAAGTATGCTTTATAGTTTATAGCATTCGCTAACTACTTACATGTACCTATAGATCCAGAAAATCCATCAATATAGGTCCAGTGATTCAAAGATTAGCTTAAACACAGAGACGAACTTTTTTAAATTATTGTTTTCATTAAATTATTATGAGATATCATAAATAATTTCAAATGTATTTTTAAAGGCTATATCATATTACAAACATGCATACAGTTCTTTTTATTTGTCATTTGTATGCATAGAATATTACGGCACAAATGCACATAACATTCACAAAGAAAATAAATTTATCAACGACAAAAGACACAAAACAAAGTATGTTAAGTTGTACAAAGAAAAGACAAAAGAATACTTTCCAACTCAATAATAATACACGCGATTTAAGCCTTTAATAATTTGGAATAAGATCCATTTTCATGTGTACAGTTTAATTTGAAATGCACACAATATGTACAATTTCTCTTGAAGTGCGTTTTATGGAAAATAGATGATTCTTTTGACCCGACTTTTTAGTTTACACACTCGTACATTAAAGTTACAAAACCGATTTAAAATTACTTATATTATGTATGTATGAAACTACATATATCTATTACTAAGACATTTTGCATTTTAATTTTCTAAATTAAATATTGCAAATGAAAATATTCTTATAAATATCATTAAATACGGAAAAATATGTTTTTAGCAGAAACTTTATCAGAAATCGAATTCCAAAAAATGCTCATGCAAATTGCTAGTCAAAAAAAATAAAAAATTACATTCGAATCAATAACACCAATAAATCGAATTTAAAGCCTTTTTAAGTCCGTGAGACAATTAGAAACAGCCAGGTTACCTATAATTTAATTACTCGACAATTTAAGACCTTCGAAACACTAGACTTTGTAAAATGGTCAATTATTGCATTAGATGTGGTTTTCACAACAATTTACTAGCAAATCAATGTGTTTTTTGACCTCAACTCATGATATAAGTTGGATAACTTGGAAGGCAAAAACTTTAAAAGAAATTTATTCATTTTGTTGAAGAATTTATTACCTCAGGAAAGGTGTTAAAATCTTAAAAGATCCTAATTTGATGTCCATCTATGGTATTACAGTTGCTATGTATTGGTGTGAATGTTGTTCTTTATATTATGGAAAGGATTGTTTGTCTATTGTAGTACCTTTTTTTTTAAGTGGGGAAATCTTCCAAAGATACCCACGGCCCCCGGGAAAGTCGATTGTACCTACTTATATTTGATTTGTTTGTTTAGTTTTAGTAGCTATTCTGTAATATTCTCATTTATTTAGTTTTTACTGTCGTCGCTGGAGTGGCTTCATACGAATTAAAAAAGATATATATCAGCACGTGTCAGAAGTGAAAATTCTCTGGCAAACTCAAACTCAAACTCAAACATTTATTTATTCAATTAGACTACT
>CAJQZM010038224.1:0-18536 GCA_907164665.1 Colias nastes | reverse complement strand
GCTATTTATTTTTTCAATATTTTCAATGTACAGAATTGACCCTTCTACAGATTTATTATATGTATAGATAACCAGTTGACATTGACCTGTGGGTTGTATGGGATCGTGTGTGCGATAGGGATCAAGTTATACTGGATTTTGTTATTATGAAGAAAGGTATCAGATAATCTATACTAATATTATAAAGAGGAAAGGTTTGATTTTTTGTTTGTTTGTTTGTATGAATTGAATAGGCTCATAAACTACTGGACCGATTTTAAAAATTCTTTCACCATTCGAAAGCTACATTATCCACGAGTAACATAGGCTAGGTTTTATCCCGGAAATCCCACGGGAACGGGAACTATGCGGGTTTTTCTTTGAAAACGCGGGCGAAGCCGCAGGCGGAAAGCTAGTATAAAATATAATGTTAAAAACTATATGTAAGATATGTAATATATTACGTATAGTTATATATAGCGCTATGATTATAATTATTACTACATAGTATAAAGAAGTCGCTTCCCGCGTCTGTATGTATGCTTAGATCTTTATAACTTTGCAACGGACTTTGATGTGGTTTTTTAGGGTTCCGTAGCCAAAATGGCAAAAACGGAACCCTTATAGTTTCGTCATGTCCGTCTGTCCGTCTGTCCGTCTGTCCGTCTGTCACAGCCGATTTACTCGGAAACTATAAGTACTACAGTGATGAAATTTGATGGGAATATGTGTTGTATGAACCGCTACAAAAATATGACACTAAATAGTAAAAAAAAGAATTGGGGGTGGGGCCCCCCATACATGTAACTGAGGGATGAAATTTTTTTTTTCGATGTACATACCCGTGTGGGGTATCAATGGAAAGGTCTTTTAAAATGATATAAAGTTTTCTAAAAAACATTTTTCTTAAAGTGAACGGTTTTTGAGATATCAGCTCTCAAAGTCGTAAAAAGTATGTCCCCCCCCCTCTATTTTTATAACTACGGGGTATAAAATTCTAAAAAAAATAGAGGTGATGCATGCTAATTAACTCTTTCAACGATTTTTGGTTTGATCAAAGTATCTCTTATAGTTTTTGAGATAGGTTGATTTAACTGTAATTTATTATATTTGCTGCTACGGAACCCTTTGTGCGCGAGCCCGACTCGCACTTGGCCGGTTTTATTTTTAATAGAGTGATTCTCGAAAAAAGGTTTAAGCATATATAATAGCTATATAATAGGAAAGCTTCGGATAAGAAGTTACTACTAGTTATTTAGTAATCTACTACTATCTACTTATAACGTATAGGAACTACGGGTTTCAAAAATTCTTTCACCCTTGAATATGTACGTTATTTATATATATAAAAACCGGTTTTCCTTGGTCACGGCATCACGCGTGAACGGGTGGACCGATTTCGATAATTCTTTTTTTATTATATTCCTTGAAGTACGAGAATGGTTCTTATGTAGAGAAAACGTTAATATGTACCACGGGCGAAGCCGGGGCGGACCGCTAGTCCCTGATACAAGTCACTTCGATCAATGAAAATAGATGTCGCCTACACACTGTCGACTCCTGTTGAATCGCACTAGTAAAATTTTCTTCCTTACTTTGATAATACGCTGTTGGTTTGAATTCCGTACGCGGGCTCGATCGCACTGCAGCAGGACACCTCCCGGACACGACACCTCGGACCATTAGGTCCCACCCAGTGCCCCGCCTGTAGTTGCAGGCGGCGTTGCCACCACTGAAAGGGGCCGTCGCCCCGAACAGTTACCCCGAGGCCTGTGAAGGCCTGCGTGGATGACCCCGCGATTATAATTCCGTATGCGAGTTAAAACGAATCTGATTAAAGATCAGATTCTGCAAAAAGTAAGACATATCAATGAACAAAGAATTGTTCATTGATATGTCTAGTAGTTATTCCGTATGCCCAATTCTTTGTTCATTGATAAGTTTTACTTTTTGCAGAATCTGATCTTTAATCAGATTCGTTTTAACTCGTATTTGTACTTAATATTGATAAAGACATTTACATCCTCTTTTCACACCCAACCCACGGGTTTTCCGAGATAAAACCTTCATTTCATCAAAATCCGTTCAGTGATTACGGTAAGAAGAGATAAACAGATAGAACTACTCTATATTTTTTAATATTAGTAGGGTTTTATTTTTAACACGCTTTTATTAGCTTCACCTTTGTATGTCATCGATTCCAAATGACTCGATTTGACCCACTTTAAAATAATATATTTAATTCAAACATAGCAAGTTCGTGTTTGTAACCGACTGAGAAAGAAGGAGGAGCGTTTTTCGAATGTATGTTTATTTCTTTAGCACATCCTACAGTCCAAATAACAGATTTTGTCTTATGAAGTGTCGTTGTAATCAGAATTGTGGTAGTAACTACATAAATTAACAGTCATTTTCTTTTCATAATAATATTAATTGTCATTGTTTAAAAGTCACATCCAGTAATTTAATTCATAGTCAAATAGCCACGTGTTTATCTGGGACACCTTCACTTTCGGAACAAACTAGTTTCTTCACCCGTCGTTGCTCGGCTTTCGCTGTAATCTAGAGAATTCTTTGTTAGCCACTTTCACTATGGCTTATTTGTGTCCTTCAAAAAATTGTTACGCCCAGTGACTTAAAAACTACTACGAGATGGAGTTAAATTAATCCTACTTCATTACATATTATAAAAAAAACACTTTCTCTGTTCCTATATATCCCTATGTATGCTTAAATTTTTAAAACTATATGCAACGAATTTTGATGCGGTTTATTTAAATAGTTAGAGTGATGCAAGAGGAAGGTTTTAGCACGTTTTAGTATGCAGAAAGCATAGTATATTAGAAATGCGTAATTAGAGTAAATAGGTTGTCACCTATTTGTTCTGCTGCCATGATTTAAAACATTTTGATATTGTCAATCGATCGATATCGATAATGTTGATACTGAATAGGTGTTACCTTTATGCAAAAACGGCAAAACCAATCTGGATGTAATTTGGCAGTCTTAATAGATAGGTACTAGTTATCATTAATGCTATGCGAATGAAGCCAATTTCAGATAGTCGTGATTTTAAGTATAAATATTTAAGTTATACATATTAATAAATGTAATGTTTTTGTTACAGATGCATTCACGTGATTAGAGGTACGTTTATTATTTAACGGTTTATCAACAAAAACTACATTCTACGATCAAAGAAATATCACACTTGGCCAGCAGATTATGGCCTGCACCCTCATATTCCTGTTGAGACTATGATTCGTGCGATATGATGCGTGTAACATAATACAATGTAATAAATAGAAATGTCATTTATTTATTTAATTATGGCCATTAACTAGTAAAATAGACAAATAGTTCTTGGTATAACCTGTTTTGGTCTTATTTTTTCAAAGTAATATTCCATGTCGAACTTATTAAAAAATACATATTATAAAGCTAAAGAGTTTGTTTGTTTGTTTCAGTAGAATCTCAGAAACTACTTACGAGAAATTCTTTCGGTGTTAGATAGCCCATTTATCAAGGAAGGATATAGGCTATATAATATGATCACCCTAAGACCAACAGGAGCGGAGCAATGCGGGTGAAACCGCGGAGCACAGCTAGTTATTTATAAACACTTTTGCTAGTTGTTGAATCATCATAATACATTAAAATGACTGTTCAAAACAGTTTCTACAAAGACGAACCAAAAACACAATAATAAAATAAAGCACGATTTAAAACCGTTATTTCTCGATGTCGTAATATCCTTGAATGGAGGCATGAATTATTAATATTCGATCACCTTTCAATGCTATTGTAAGCAAATAATGTGAGATTGATTGACTTTTGTATGTAATATTTTATTCACACCTATTGTTAAGTTACTGTTAAAAGTTTTAATATTAATAATACTCTATAGATATAGAATACTACGAAAACTCTAAAACTACATGCTGAAGAATTTGTTTGTTTGAACGCGTTAATCTTAGGAACTTCTCTTCCGATTTGAACAATTCTTTCGGTGTTATATAGCTCATATTTTATCGAGGAAAGCTATAGACTATATATTATCATCACGCTAAGACCAACAGGAGCGGAGCAATGCGGGTAAAACCGCGAGACCCAGCTGTACCTTATAAAATATATTGATACATGTGTGATATCGCGCTAAAACGGATGAATTAATAAGCTTTTATTTCACGTACTATGCTAGTATTATTTAGCGAAAACATCATCTGTCTGTCTGTTTGCTACCAGAGCTTTCCCGCATGAACTGCTGTACGGTTTTAGATAAATTTGATTAAAAATAGTAACTTATATTTGACTCTGGTTTTTCTATTATTTTCATACTAAATAGTTTAGCCGTGAAAGCGTAACAGACAGACAGATTTTTGCATTTATATCAGTATAACAATTAAATAATTCTAAACCTTAATAGTATAGAAGCAATTAAATTTTGCAACAATTTTGATTGTCTATAATTAACTCGATTTCGCATTGGTAATTATAAGAATTAATACGTTTAACTCTAATTAAAATATAATGAGATAAATCGTTTAAGATCATTGAGGTTAAGGGCAATTTACTGTGTTCAATTTTATGATGGGTACCAAATACTGACATTAAACTAATAATTAAACTAGTAATTTGAACTAAAACTGAAACTAGAAATCGATTTAGAACTCAAACTTTAACTCAAGTACTAACTCAAACTCGTTACATTTGATAAAAGTATACTCAACAATAAATATTAATAACAGTACATACTTTAAAGTAAAACAAATTAAAATTATAAACGAATGCCTATATAATGATA
This sequence comes from Colias nastes, assembly GCA_907164665.1. Classification (NCBI taxonomy): domain Eukaryota; kingdom Metazoa; phylum Arthropoda; class Insecta; order Lepidoptera; family Pieridae; genus Colias; species Colias nastes. Next base: position 13,753 of record CAJQZM010038224.1, on the reverse strand, counting down.
TAAAATAAAAAAAGTTTGGAAAATCCAAAAGTGCACGCCTCATAATCTCATCCTTTACAATAAAATTGATTATTTATAAAGGTGTATATAATATATAAGTATGTAGATACACTTGTTCTCATGTGCCAATGCTCTTGTACTGTCTCAAGATCTTTCAAGGTGTCACTACTGTTAAATTAGATGGTAATTTAAATTGAAAATTAACAGGCTCGATAGAGCCTGGCGCCAAGTACCGTTCAACACATGTGCGTAGCACGTGTGCGCCAGCTCTTCGAGTCTCTATACCGTAATCAGAACGGTATTTTGAGGTTGTAAAATTTATTTTTTTCCCAAAAATTTTTTTTCTCTCAAATATCAATTTATGTCAAAATATACACTTAAATAAAGTATATCCATCGTTACTGACCAATTTTTATAATATTTTTATAATAAACTCTATTTTTAATTAATATTATTTATTAGCTCAAACTATAGTACCCCCGATTTTTAGATCTTGGCTTTTTTTCATGTAAAAAGCGGACGGGCACAGACTATAAAAAAAAAAATATGATCACATATAGTTATCTCAGAAGTAGATAGGATACTACAGTTTAAAAAAATTTACGACGCGGCTTCCGCTTTTACACACGAGAGTGCGGTGTCTTTCATTTACATAAACTATAGGATCTGAATAGTAAATATATCCACCTTTGCATGCCAGCGCCCCCAGTGTCCTTTTTCATAGATCTGTGTCGTCTATTGTCGGTATTGTCATAGTTAAGGGGAAATTCATAATTAAGGGGAAATATATCTGTTGGCAGAACTGGAAATAGGGAGGGGTTTGAATATACGGTTGAGGTGAAATGAATATACCCGTGAATACTGCAAGACATATGTAAACAAACATGAAGGATTAATAAATATATCCTAATTATATGATTCTAAAGTTAGCCAACATCTAATAATTTTTGAATTTTTTTTTTAAACAAAAAATCACTAAAAAAATTTTTTTTTCAAAATTGCACATGAAAGTTTTTTTATTTTCTACATGTTCAATTTTATAAAATAATTTTTTTTAATAATTATTTATTAATTATTATTTTTGTTTATTTAATAACAATTAAACCACATCGAATCAGACCCTGAAAAATGAAAGGGTTCTATTCCTGAGCATACTCAAGCGTAAGAGAAAAAAAAAGACTCGATTAGTAAAGTATTTCGGTCGCTATCGTGTTAACAAGAAAATCCTCCGCACATACAGACACACGGACGTCCAAGACAGAACTTTTTTAAACTGTTTTTTAACTAGTTTAAATAACAAAAATGACATCAAAAATATCATGAATGTTAAAAATAGTGTTTTTTCTTAATATGTGTGTGTATGTATTATCTTACAAGTGCAATGTATGATACATAAAGACATTTTAAGTTTGAAAAATCAGATGTTTTGCGCGAAGTGACAGTAGTACCCACCTCAACGCTTCGCTTATGAGGCGTGCAATAAAGTAAATGAAAAAAATCGCGGCAATCTATACTAATATCATAAAGAGGAAAGGTTTGTAATTATGTATGTATGTATCTATGGTTTTCACGCATAAACTACTGGACCGATTTCAAAAATTCTTTCACCATTAGAAAGCTCCATCTTCACTGAGCAACATAGGCTAGGTTTTATCCTGGAAATCCCACGGGAACGGGAACTATGCGGGTTTTTCTTTGAAAACGCGGGCGAGGCCGCAGGCGGAAAGCTAGTTATTAATAAAATAAATCATTTAAATTTAATTTTATGCAGTACATAGCTAACAAAAGCTCACAAAAATATTGCTAGAAGACAATGTATAATGTCGAAAGGCGTCAAATGTGGGCGGTGTCTGAAATGCAAGATTTCTAACTGTGCTTGCAACAGCTGTTATATCAGACTGTTGTAGCGCAAGTTATATACCTAGCATTTTGTGAAATGCCCAGTTCAAACAAAATTAGACATGAGTGTCAATTGTTTAACATGGACTAGACGGTGCGAGCAACGTCTCTGTGATTTTTTTTTGTAAAATCTCTATGTTAAAATAGTATTGATAACAAACAACTGCTCTTTGTATATAGACTTTGTAAGTTAGGCCAATTAAACGGCCTAATAATTAACTTAATACTATTAATACTATAACAATAACATCAAGCGTACTTTATTATTTTGTTGCCTACTCATTAAATTTACACATACATAGAGCCGTAACCCAACGTTAAAGTCAAAAAAGGAATAAAAAATTATAACCTGAATCCCATTTCGTAACTAAATCAATCAAGAAATCAAAATCGAGCTTTGAAACAAATGTGAAATGTACCCTATACGTATCTATCAAAGAAAACTTATTAAAACTACCTATATCATAAAGAAGAAAATAGCGAACAGATACTGTAGTTGCCCTTAGCAATCTCCATTTTGTTTTATTATCTACCAATACTATTACATTGGAAACCGGTAGCTGCGTAACTTAATACAGCTTACAGCATTTGGCGCTCGTACTTGGTATAAAAATATAAATAAAACTGCATTTAAAGGGAAATCAAGCGATTAATATACATGGAGCTTCGGCTATTTATGAAGCTAAAAAGAGTATATAAAAGCATGCATTATGATTCTTGTCATATAGATAGGGAGGATATTAACCTTAAAGTGAGATTTTCACTTAATTAAACCGATTTTCTTAAACCATATCGAAATAGTTTTGAATTGACCTAACTCTATTTATGACTATTTTTTAAGCCCCGACGCAAAACGAGGGGTGTTTAATTCTATTGTGTCATGTACTATCCAAGTAAAGTCAAAAAATCTATGCTTTTATTTGTTATGTAATGATTTACATATATACATTTATGAGAAATAATAGAAACTAGAGCAAGCAAAAGAACAAAGGTTATTACCACACGACATTTTTTCAAATCTTTCGCATTAAAACTATCAACTTTGCCCCTTTCAGATATCATTTATCCTTTTCTATCATACGCAAAATCGTATTTGCATCTCCACTATCAAACTTCAGAGGTCACCTTATATGTATAATATCAATGATGTAATAAAAATCACTTTAGTTTTAGGAAACATAAAATGTTTAACAAACCATTAAGATAAGCTTACATTGAAAATCATTTACAATATAATGTTAACTTCCGCCCGTGACATTGCTTGTTTTTTTTACTATTAATAATTGTACTTTGTTAAATAATGAGATAGGTACTCGAAAAAAGAAAAAAGTGTAGACTAGGTACCTACATCATTCATACAGAAAAATAACTAGATACTGCAGGTGCAATTTATTTTGATTAGCTTAAATACTTTTTGATACGAATAATAAATCTTTCTTAATATACAATTCCTATACCTATTATACTAGTTTCGTATCCTTTCTTTCTTCCTTTCTTCCTTTCGTAGTTATCCTAGTTTTCTATGCTTTGCTTACGTTAGACATGATGTAGATTACCCTACGCTGAAACAAAATCGATTTGATACAAGAATTGATTGGTTATGTTACGTCTATAATTCATTTATTTAATGTGTCGTGTAGATACGCTTTTATTTTAGAAATAATATTATGGTATGGTTCTAGATATATGTGTTGAGAGAAAAGAAATATGTTGATAGGCTTATTACTTAATTAGAAAACTTCAATCAACGCACATAAGCTTGTAATTCAATTCGTCAAAAAGCTAAATTATCAACAACCTCAAGCAAAACCGTGTATAAAAACTAGCTAAACAAAAAAAACGTGTGTGCCAAGCACACGTGTTAGAAATGAACTTCTTTGGCAAGATTCAAAGATACCAAAATCGTCGCCTTACTCCGTGACGTGACGGTATTGCCATGGCGCGACCTTGAAATTTTACTCTCAACGCGCCTAAAGAAGTTTCACTTCAAAATCATGTGACAATTATTTTATAAAACGTGTCACGGTGTACGTATATAATTACGTCACAAACACTTTCGCCAGACAAAATGAAAAGTGACCGATTTTACTTACCCGTAACATAAGCCGGCATGACAATTGCCCATGCTTCTATTGTCTTGCGACGGTGAAAGTTATAATTGTTAGGGGAAGTACGGACAAAATGACAGGGTGTTTTGTTTTCCAATCATATTTATTTATTTAATGGCATTATAATCAGTCTCAATCGTTTATACTCATCTTAGGTTCATTGACTATCAGTAACACAGTCTATTAATTAAGTAGGATCTATAATAAAATATATAATAATAAAAAATATAACTAACTAGCGGTCCGCCCCGGCTTCGCCCGTGGTACATGTTTACGTTTTCTCTCCATAAGAACCATCCTCGTACTTCAAGGAATATAATAAAAAAAGAATTATCGAAATCGGTTCAGCCGTTCTCGAGTTATGCGCTTACCAACACATTTTGCGATTCATTTTTATATTATAGATAACAAAAACCATTTTGTCCATATAGTATGGACAAAATGACATATAAGATAAGGACATAATGACATACAAATTTTTAAGAGCAAAGTTCACAAATAAATCCTTTGGTCTTCTTTGGGACACCAGCACATGACGCATGAGCCCAAAGGTAACAAAGTTATACATCGTAACCAACCTTCGCCGGGCTTAGAATTGGAAAAGAGGTCATTGCAATAAATGCAAGCGCAGTCACTATCGTCGTCATTGGCCTAGCATGAGAAATCTTCGCTTCCTGAGCGAATCATATTTCGTGGAAATGTCTAGAACTTTCATAAAGGTTATACGAAGGTGGTGGTCTAAGCAAATTTGGGGTTGTGAAGTATGAAGGATTTGTTAAAAAGAAAATACATTTTCTTTAAAATGACGTGAATTTGATAAGAAAACATATAACGGTAACTTATATTATCAAAATGGCTATACAAAAAATATGTTATGACGATTCAAAAGTGCTTTGAGATGAAGTCTAATTGAATAAATAAATGTTTGAGTTTGAGTATCAAAGCATGAAAGTGCTTACGCTTTACAATTTTTTATCCTGGGTCTCATTTAAATTTCTAATTAAACGAATCAACCACAGGTTAAAAAAATCGTCAATACATAATCTTTCTTATCTCAACTTCTCAGTTATTAATATCACGTCATGTTAAAGCAAGTTAAAGCTTATATCTGTCAAGGTGACAGACATTATATCTGTCAAACTTGAATAGTGTTGTGTTTAGGAAAAACATATTATGCTACTTTAAGTCACGACATAGTTAAGGTTAACATACCATGTGTTTATATGAACGTGTAAAATGTTATAAAAGTATACGTTCCGGCATTGAGTGGAGAAATAATACATGTACACGCTTTTGAATGTTTTTTATAGTTTCTTATAGTTTCACATATTATTAATGCTTTAAAATTAACAAATATCTTCACGTATATTATATCAATAGATATAAATAAAGAAGGAAAATACACATATGCTTATTACATTCTTCTTCGATGAATTAAGATTCCCGCAGTCTTAAGTCCCAAGTTGCGTGTCGCAATGTCGCTAGTCGTAAGTCGCAAGTCGCAAGTCGCAAGTCCCAAGTCGCACCATAAACAACCTCGTTAAATAACAAATACCGAGCCAATGACCGAGGTGTGGTTTGAATTAATTGATTTTTTGTATGAATACTTCTAGTGAACGGCTGAACAAGATCTGATAAACTAGATTATAATTTGTCCTAATATTGAGGCATGTCAGTTTGTTTTTGTCTTGTAAGAATGTTTTTTTTTTGTTTTGAAATTACGTCTTCTTATAAGTATGTATATTATAATAGAATACAATGAATAAGGGTCGCTAACCACCGATCAAAACTATAAGTAGCTAGCTAAAGATTTAAAAACTATAACATTTGTTATTCAGAATAGTGTAGAATGTAGATACACTCACACGTAGAGACAATTTCAAGTTTAAATAATTAAATTTTTTAATAAGATGTTTCTCTATTAGTCCATTTCTAGATCTTCACTGTAGTGAAATAATTAGCAAAATGAAAATTAATTTATCATCTATGTTTCTAATGTAATGATAATATTTTTAAATACTTGATTAAGTGAATTAAATATGTAAAGTTAAGTTCTAGCTTATACGTGTATTAGGTCACAGATTTATTAACTTTGTTGAGAAAATCAAAATCATGTCCAAAAGTGTACCGTGAGAACAGCTGTACCAAAAGTGATGTAACGGACAATTATATAGTTGTAAAATAAAACGGTTACTTACCCAAACACTTATGTAATGTTGACCTATCAACGACGGTACTAAGTTATAAGTTTGAGTTGTAGTCTTAGAGCTGGTGAAAAGAATGTTCTATGTAAAATATTTTTGTATGAAGCTTTCTGTAGTCGATATTCAAACGATGTACTGACAGCTAATGACTACGACTAAAGAAATATATTAAACGATAGAAATACATAAATAGGTAAAAGTATATTCAAATTTTCTTGGATATAAGTACGACAAAACGTTAGTATGAATTTTATTTTTTATTTATTACGGAATATTAAATAATCATGACGATCTCGATAGTGAAAAGTATAATCTTAAAATAATAATAGTAAAGCTATATTATAATTAATAGATATAAGAAATGTTTTATTATTATTTCTACGATATTTGTATACATATACACCACATATATTTGAAAAATACCTACCTACCATATATTCTTTCTATTTCGATATCCTAAACATAATAAAATGCGGTAAAACATCTTTCTTTGCATTGCATTGCTCTTAAGCCACAGCACTTAGTCACGCTAAATCCATCTCTATTATCATTCACGCAGAACGCAAAATGGAGTACGTCTGTCCACATAATTATCTGCCTCATATCAAATTGGTTCCGTATTTATACCGCTCTATTATAGGTATGGATAGCAAAAAAAGTGTTTTTATTTTTTTGTATACTATGAGAAAAACATGAAGAATAAAATAATAGAAACATAAAGCATAAATTTATTTTATTTGACATACTAATAACTTATATGTATATGAACTGTGTAATTTTCAAATATGTATTAAAAACAGTTAAAAAAAGTCGGTTTCATTGCTTATCAATAAATAAGACAAAAGCTCATCATTACATTTATCTCTTGACGGAATATCTAAAGGGTCAGAAATGTATGTAGAACGCACGTGTATTGCACTCAAATGCACTGCAGTAAATCTCATTATTTACATAATACTTGTTAGTATTGTTGGTGTTTTAGCACATTTCACGATATCGTGCCGATAAATAGTCCTCACGACCCTAACGGAAGGGCCACGATCCGTTATCGAAAGATAACCTTGGGATCGTGTTATAATCAGCTTCCGAACGTTGTATTAGCTCAAGATCTCTTTTGAGCAATATATTGCTATGTGTGGTTTACATTGCGGAGTTGGTAGGAATTTGGATTCGCGAAACAGGTTGTGATCGCGCAATGTATGTCAAAATTTTAGCGAATTAATTGATGTCATATGATTGATGTTAAAATAACTTGTGTATAAATAGACTGTCTTCTAAATAGAGGATAAAAACGTGAGAATAAAAAAAGTTAAAGTTAATGTTTTTGCTGACCGTACTATGATTAAAGTTCAATAAAACTGTAAACTGTGTGGTTTAATGAGATGATGTGACGCAATTTTTTCTGCTTTCCGTACCTACTGATTGATTAGTCGTTAATTTTAGTAAGTTTAACGGTATTTTTATGAGTTTATTGAATGATGAATCTGTTTATTAGAGTTTATGAGACTATTATAATTTATAATGGAGATACTAAAACTTAGTAAAACGCTATTTTAAGTTGTCATACTGTGCAATAACATACCTACTGACAATATTATCTCCTTTTTTAGCTATTAACCCTAGAAAGATAATCATATTGAGTAGTACGGGAAAGATAGTCATGCGTCAAATTTACGCATGTTTTTTAGTTAGCTCTAAGTCGAGGTATATTGTTTTTTTTTCTATAAATTGTAAGTAATTATATATTTACAGTTATATTAGAATAATTAATATTACAAATAATTTATTTTTAATTATTTTTGTACATATAAAAAAACGAAAACATTAAACGTCTGCTTTAAATATACAATTCTTGTAACACGTATTATTTCTAATAAAAACTTATTTTTGAGCAAAATTATCAGACTTTTTTATATGTTATATAATTATATGTTTTACATATAGTTATAAAAAAAAATAGTGAGAAACAAGTTTAGCACATATCAACGTATGCTCACGACATATAACTATGTTACATTTTTTGCAGGAGGCATTTGCCTTTCGTCATATTTCAGAAGGATAAAAACTATAGTAAATACGTTTTTTTTACTGAAGGCCTCCTCAGTACTTTCTTACGATGCACCAGATACTTCATTTGGCAACAAATTGGAGATATTATCACGCAAATATCTTATCAAAGCTGGTGATTCTAAACACCCACGCATAAACAAAGAAGACAGTTCCATGCTTCTATATTTCATGTTTCTTTGACTCAGATGTTTCTGTGCTTTGTTGTTTACATTGTGGCTATAAATTTAATATGCAATATGCAGGCAATTTTATTGATTCCATAAAATAAAACCATTGGCCATCTCATTGTCTTCCTACTATTGAACATCAGGGAACACATTCGGTCTAATGTATCTACTCCGCCTTTTGCTTGAATGTAATATATCATCTTTGCTTTGTACCTCATCGGGAAAAGCTTCTTCTGTGTCACTTTGCTCGTCATCTTCAATTTCGTGGTCCTCCTATTTCACTATCGGTTTCTTCACAGGGACCCTCATGGCTTTGCATAAGAGCGGCTAGTATACAATATTCTTTTAATTTTCTATCCCCAATTGTTTTCTATATTTGCCTCGATATGTATAAAAACAAATTTTTAACATAAGTCACAATATACAGTAATAATAAGCTAAAAAATATTCAAACTACCATAGAAGTCAAAATCTTAAAAGTCACGGTAAAGATAATCATGCGTAATTTTGACTCACGTAGTCGTTATATTACAAAATCGGTTACACTAACTTTATTGACACGTATACCATAGGGTAGCTCTCAGTGACTTATGAAATGTCCTATAAGCACAGTTATGGATTCGCGACATTTAAAAAGATACAGCTATATTTCGAAAACGCAGGAGTCATTTTGACGCAGACTATCTTTCTAGGGTTAACTAAAACCGACCAAAGTACTTTTTAAATTGCCCACAAGTTTACCAGTTTGCAATTTTCTAAACTGATAAATTAAAATAGGCAACTTATGTTGTAAAATTAGTCTGTTCAACTAGTTTTACCGAACGAAACCTGAAGTTATAACTAGTTTCATAACAAACACTACATCTATTCGTCTCTAAATCACATGCTAAGCTTTTAAGTCCCAAGTTCACAACCACTATTTATAAGCTACACATGTATTTAAGCCCTGTTTACATTAGCTGCCTATGTGGTTAGGGCCCGTTTACATTAGCTGGCTATGTGGTTAGGGCCCGTTTACATGCCACAGTATAGTTAAGGTATGTTTACATTGGTGTATGGTTACAAAAATTGTCTGATTGTGCGTGTTTCCGTCTTACGTACTGATTATTGACTATTTTCCTACTATTTATCTTACTATAGGGTAGTTTAATTTGATGTTATGAAATCGTCTTTCCTGTGTTTTCATGTTTGTGTGTTTGTGCTTTACATGTAAAAAAAATTACATTATTGACCTTAAATATATATACACGCAAAAAACCGGAATGCTATAAAGTCAAAAAGTTCGACGACATGTGACATTTGTCCAACAGCATTTGGCCAGCGTGGTGGATTAAATACTATAAAGTATAAAATGAAACTTACATAATTTGAATATTACTTCTCAAGAATATCAACAAATGAGATGAATGTCTATCTCTTCTGATAAAAAAGATTGATTTTTGTTAAAAGAGTCTGATATTTCGTTTATTAGCATTCAAATGCTTTATGAATAAGAAAATACGCGAAAGACGAGTTCAAATTCGAAATTCGAAGGGTTCGAATCTTGTTTCGTCATCCAGTTTTTTCTATTCTTTAAAAAAATCTCAAAGGAAATCATCTCTTTTCGCCAATAGGGATACTCCACCAATATATGTGAAAATTAAATATTACTTTTTAGTTCTAATATAAAAACTTTACCCTATTTTAAATATATGCTTAACTAAATAACATGGTAATCATCTGCAATTAGTGTAAAACTGATTTGTGTGAAATAAACCGGAATGACGGACAAAAGGTACCTATAAAAAAGTTGGAAAAAAGTTTTTAAATTGACAGCGGAGTGACATTTTAATTAAACGTCACTTTTTTTAGTCTTTCGTTACTCCGAGATTATCATCTCAGCTAATTTTTTTTTGTTGTTGATAAAAGTTCCATGTTAACTGGTTTTTGAAAAAAAGCGGTAAAGATTTTAACTTCAAAATGGCCTTAAAATCATTATCTATCCGAATATTAGTATAGAAATACCATAATCTATACTAATATTATAAAGCTGAAGAGTTTGTTTGTTTGAACGCGCTAGTCTCAGGAACTACTGGTCCGATTTGAAAAATTCTTTCGGTGTTAGATAGCCCATTCATCGAGGAAGGCTATAGGCTACATATCATCACGCTAAGACCAACAGGAGCGGAGCCACGCGGTGAAACCGCGGAGCGCAGCTAGTGTAAGAATAAAAATAACAATTATTATGCAATACAAGCTTTTCGCCCGGGTAGTCTAAAGAAAACCCGCATAGTTCCCGTTACCGTGGGATTTTCGGGATAAAACCTATCTTGTGTTAATCCAAGTTTCCCTCTATGTGAGTGCCAAATTTCATGAATATCTGTAAAACAGTTTTTGCGTGATGGAGTAACATACAAACATTCGCATTTAAAATGTAATATTAAACAACTTACAATAGTCTCCTTTAATAACATCAGTTAAATATTTATTTCATACCATCCATCCCAATATTATAAACTTCGTTGCATGTAAAAGTCCCTTCCTAAAACCACTAAATGTAAAAGGGTCATTATAATACATCAAATACGAAAAGGCGGCGTCTTTAGCTTATTAAAACAAGTTTAATTTAAACTAATAAACAGTTGCCCTTGAATGAATCACTCGTTTGAAGATGATAATATTTTGGAGATTATAAAGAAGAATTAGTTTTTTATTGTAAACGGATCTTTAGTAGTTTTTATTTGGAATAGTTTTATGTCGGGCTTTATAATAGTGAATTTTATTAGTTCTGTGTTTTCAAACAATACAATTAGATCCATTTTTTATATAAATATGTTATTATATTTTAAGGATAAATGCCGAAAATAAGTCAAGAATGACTTAGATTCATAAAAACTTAAATTAAAAAACATTTTTTGTTAGTTGAACAACAGTTTCCTACGTTCATTTATAAAACTTATTAATTCATCTATTTTTTTAAAAACATCGAATAAAGTTTTTTCTTTAATTATTGCATAATATTTTCGCTCTCAAAACCAATAATATTATGAGTAAAAACGTTTAAAATTTTAAAAGTTCAAACATTTTTCATTCCCGATATCGATCGGTATGTGGAACTTAAAAAACTGGTCAAGTGTTAACCGGTCTCGCAATACTAAGGATTCCGTACAAATAAGCTAAAGATTAACTGCAAAAAAATTGTCACTTATCCTATTTATGCCCGTGTCAACTGTTAACCTCGATTTTTAACAATTTTTTTTTATCAGCTTCACCTGTATGTTGTATGTTTGTATGTAACCGACTCCTTTCGACTCGATTTTGACCCACTTTAATGGCCAGATTTAATTCGAACTTTGTATACTTCATCAGGGATTGGTGGCAAAAGGATAATTTCATGAGTCTGCGGGTTTTATAGTTTTTTTTTTTTAACTACATTAATTATTTGTAGTTGCTAACTAGGTACCAAGGTTCATGATATACAGCCTAATTACGGACGAACAACAGCTGCAGCGAAGTCTCAGTAATAGGGTCCTGTTTCAACGATTTCTCTACGGAACCCTAAAAAGCGACTAAAACCTGATTATAATTATCTGATACGAATATAATGGTCGTTTTGGTTATGACAGATCACGTGACTCGAGATCGTAGCATCAATCTTTATTAATGCTGCTTTTGTCACGCATGTAATGTACAGTAATCCAAAAGTAATAATGCGCATAGAAATCTTCGTCACTGTTCGGCAACTGTCATATTCCCGGAGCGTCCGAAGATGATATCTATATAGAGTGGTTAAATGCATTTTCTTCATGCATAATTTAGTCAAATTATATGTTTTGTGCTAAAAGAGATTAATATGTATTTGTAAGTAACGATTTTGTTTCGATAATTCCTTGTAAGTAAATTAGCGAGTATAACCCCACGATTGCGAATATATCTTTGTTGGATTGATTTACTTGGAAAATTTTATAGTACTTTTAAAGTGTCTTACTGAAACTGGTGTAATGATGGAAGAAAAGAAGGTTAAATAACACAAAATTTATATTGTATAAAATATGGTTTTCAAACACAGGTTTATATATTTAAACCATATAAATCTAATCATTAAAATCTCAGTTCAAAAGTATTTACAGTGATCATTCTTCAATATTATGACAATTACAAAAAAAATTAAAAAAAAAAACAATCAAAATCAGGGATTATCTTTATTTCTGACATTTTACGTACATCGGAACTTTCATTATGCTCTTCTTCATTTTCACTTTCCCTACTGCCATCACCTGTGTAAATCATTTCATCGATTAATTCAATTCACCTTTAAAAACAAAACCAAGAGGCAAGAAGGGTATGTAATAGCAGCTCTATATAATTCCACACAGAGAGAACACGTGCAATCACCACCAATATAAGACGACTGACGTATTTTTGAGTTTTTTGACTGACAGGCTACCGTCACCTACCGCCGGATTTGTTTTTGATTGTGTATGACCGTGAATTGACTTCTATTTCTTTTAAACAAGGTGTAAAATGCAAGTGCGTTGTTTAGGGCTCTTACGATTCAATGATTCGAGTGTCTTCGGAAATACGACAATTAGCGAAGATTTGCATGCGCATTATTACTTTTGGATTACTGTATAGCGTATTAATTAAAATGAGGTTTTTTATGTACCTTTCTTTTGAGCGAATCTTTCTTTTTTAAACACATTGAATTGGAAATTAATCGAAGGAATTGTCTATCGGCATTTTCGACGTCAAAAAAAAGACGTGTGGCACTCGGGGTCTGCCGCGGTAAAGCTATTGCAATTTGCATGCTATGCCTTCAAGCCACACCTCCGTGCCCGTCCACGTGGGGAGGGGACGTGAGGTTTTTTCGTTACGGAATTTCTGGATTCGGTCCCCGCGCTCAAGGCCCGCGATAGAAGCTATGCAATAGCTTAAAAAGAGAGTGATTTGACTGAATGTTTTTGCGTTTTTTACCTCCGAATGTTGGATATTGTTGATTCTTTTTTTAGTTGATAGCTCCTCCTTGTGCCATTTTTTATTTGGTCTTATGTATGATAATTTTCAGGCCTAGGTTTTTTTTTTTTTTTTATAAAACGCAACGTATCGGAAATTAACTGAAACTAACATCACAGCACACCCCGGACACTCCATACAAAATTATCGTTTTGACAGTCACACTGTAGAGACTGCAAATGTGTGTGTTAACGCTTTATGGTTGGCACATTTCTGACTAGCGTAAAAAAAAAATTCGCGTTTTTCTGATGAAATACATCCGTAAACAGCACAATATCTAACCATTTTCTACGAAAAACGATAATCACAAATC